>JBBPJY010000279.1:0-23795 GCA_038088975.1 Xerocomus cyaneibrunnescens
CCACCAAAATTGCTCAATCCTTCCCATCCAACCCACTAGTACACTGTGCCCTCACCACCCTCACTACCAATTCTCCCCTCTTTTCCCACTCTGCTATCACTGACTGGTCCTTCAATGATGGCAAATTATACTACCATAATTACCTCTACATTCCCACCAAGGCCCATCTTGACCTTGTGTCCTCCCTCCACACCACACCTGCTGGAGCACATGGTGGCATCTTCTGCACCAAACACCTCTCCAGGGATTACTGGTGGCCAGGTATGTCCACCTTCATTTGCAACTATGTCAGAGGGTGTGCCACCTGCCAACAACACAAAGTAAACACACACCCAACTGTTCTCCCACACTCCCCACTACCATCCTTGTACACTTGCCCCTTCCAACAGATTTCTGTCAACCTCATTACTGGTTTCCCCCCTGTGCAATCCCTTGATTCAGTCATGGTCATGGTCAACCATGGCCTTACTAATGGGGTAATCCCTATCCCTTGCTCAAAGACCATTGATGCCACTGGGGTGGCAAAACTCTTCTTTGAAAAAGTATTCCCTCACATAGGCCTTTATGACTCATGCATCTCTGACAGAGGTTCCCAATTTGCTTCAGTCTTTGCCAGAGAACTAGCCAGACTCCTTCACTACAATCTCAAACTCTCCTCTGCATATGTTACACTAATGCATCAGCACTTAGCTGAAACTCAGACTAAGAGCACTACACAAGGCATGGCAGCCTTGAATCTTGAGCAGAAACTCAGTCAGTTTACCCAGAGCAACTGGAGGCAAAGAACTAATGCTTGAATTGCATAGAACTAGCTTAGGTTTTACATGTGAGTTGAGGAGGATTTATATACTGGAGAAGAAAGGATGTGACTAAGTGAAGGAAAGATGGAGAACATTCTATGTGACTAAGCAATGAAACTTCATGGAACATTCAGTGTGACTAAGGGAACATGTAGCTGTCAATAGAGAGATATGACTAAAGGAGATAAGTGTTCAAAAGGTGAAGGGTGAGGTAGATAGTTGAGAAGATTGTAACAGCATGTCATCCCCAAACAGACAGAGAAACTAAATGAGTAAATCAGGAACTTGAAGTCTACCTCTGAATATTCTGCCAGGGCTGCCCAGAACTTTGGCCATCCCTCCTCCCTAAGGCAGAATTTGCCCACAACTTCACCATCCACTCAGCAACCAAAGCCTCTCCATTCTCCCTGATGATGGGATATGAACCCCAATCCTACCTGACCATTGAAAAAACCTTCATCCCTGCTCTAACCACACAACTTTCCCTCATAGCTAAGGCATGAGACAAAGCACTGGTAGCCCATCAAGAAGCCCAACAGGTAATGAAGGAGCACATTACATTCAAGTTCTGTCCCTGGAAAGTAGGTGATAAGGTCTGGTTGGAAGCCACCAACCTCCACCTCAACTACCCCTCCTGAAAACTCGCCCCCAAGCAAGAAGGGCCATTCACCATAACTCAAGTTATCTCACCTGTCACCTACAAACTCCAGCTCCCTCAGACCTGGAAGATACATAATGTATTCCATGCCTCCATCTTATCACTGTACCATCAGACCCCTACCCATGGTCCTAACTTCCTCTGCCCTCCTCCTGACTTGATTAATAACAAAGAGCATTATAAGATAGAAGTGATCCTTGCACACTGAGGAATGGGGCTCTGACAGAAGTTTCTGATCAAGTGGAAGGGATATCCCTCTCCCAAAAATACATGGAAACCCCTCTCTAATCTCTCTCACATAACCTCCCTTCTCTGGGGTTATAAATGCCACCACCTGTCATGATGGTAATCATTGACTGGTACAATCCCTCCACCACCTGTTTCCTTTTTGCCTTATATACCCTTGCCTCCCTCCTCCTCCTCCTCACCCCAGTCTTAATCCTCTACATCTATCACCCAGAGTACTTCCACTCTTCCCCAAATCACACCTAATTATTATGCCCCTCTCCCCTGAAGAAAGCTCTTCCCTGGCCACCCACCTGGTCTACCCAGTCTGACTCTCTCAATTCCAGTGCTGACTTCTGTATGCCAACATTCTGGCCACCCCCTGGCTTCTATTCTCTCTGAAACAACTCTTATCCTGCTGCATTAAACCCCTCATCTTCATCCTCATCTGCTTGTATCACCAAACTCTCTTCCTCACCACCATTCATCACAATCTTGCCTCCACCCACCTTCCAAATGGACTTTTTTCATCATACAACATGGGAATGGACTCCATTCTTTTCTCTATAGCAGACACTCTCTATTATGGCAGACTGCACTGATACATCACTCAACTTCCCCCATTTCTTCTCCAACAAACTATTCACCCCACTCTTCTCACTCTTTCCACCTCTCAGAGGAAAACCTATCTCAACAACAACTACACTGAAGCAACCCCCATCCAGCCTACTACTGTTCCCTCCACTCCCTCACCATGGTCATCCTTCACTTCCTCTCCTGTTGTACCCTCTTCCTCACTCCCTCTTTCTACCTGACTCTCCTTCCCAGTACAATCTTGCTCCTCCTCCTCCTTGATATGGAGACCTGTGGAACCAGACAGCTGGCAGGGCCAACTGGCTGCCTTTGCCCCTTGTTCTCCCCCTGGCCTCCCCATCTATCCACCCATCCCTACTCCATCCTATCCTCACAACTTGCTGTCCTGCAGGTACTGTCACAGTTCCACCCACCCCCTCCTGTTCTGCCCTTGCTATCAGTGTGACTGGTGTCACCAATGGGCTCCTGGCCATCTATTCCAGTTCTGTGAATTGTGCCTCTGCAATTTCTGTCACCAACAGGGTCATCACAAAGGCTGCTGTCCCTGTCAAGAATATGCCCACTGCAGCCTCACAGGCCACACCATCTCTGACTGTCCTATCTGGGCAGATTGCAACCTCTGATCCCAGTTGGACAATGACAACATCCTGGTTGACGATGCCATCATGGGCTACCAATCCCACACCACCTTGTGGGTCCCTTTGGTTCAGATTAGTTTAAATTTTCAAAGAAAGTCTTTGAAGCTATTAAGGTGTTATGATTTTTCCATTTATCCATTTATCTACCCCAATTGCTAGCCAATCTTCTCATCTATATGTGCTACATCCTCAATCTTTCTATCTTTCTTTAACACTTGAACATTTATCTCCTCTAGTCATATCTCTTTCTTGGTGACTACATGTTTCCTGCTATCCACCACTCTTTCACTTAGTCATGTAGAATGTTCCCCATCATTCTTTCACTTAGTCATCTTCTTTCCAATGGTATATAAACCTCCCCAATCTCTCATGTAAAACCTAAGCTAGTTCTACACAATTCAAGTGTTAGTTCTTTGCCTCCAGTTGTTCTGGGTGAACCAACTGAGTACCTGCTTAACATCCAAGGCTGCCATGCCTTGTGTAGTGCTCTCAGTTCATGTTTTGGCTAAGTGCTGATGCATTAGCATAACAAAAGAACTAGCTTACCCTTGTCACTCCCTCTCTAGGGAGACTCCTCCCCTTTCACCATTGAAGAAACTTTCAACTATGCCCTTTGCTCCATCTGGAGCCCCCACCTCAAGGAAGAAAAGAAACCTGATTCAGACATCAAGATTCCTTCTACCCATCCCTCTAGAGATTCCTCCCCTACACTGCAGTCAAGAAGGAAACAGTGGGCTGCCACTCACACCTCTGTTGATCTTACCACCCCATAGAATCACTGGGTTGTCTACCTGCCCTGTCAGAGAAACCAAACCCCCTTGTCAAATAGACAACTTATTCCTATGCCATCAGGAACAGTCACTGTCATAACACCTAGCCAACCACCACCCACTCCACCACCATCACTGCCAACAGGACCAGCCATGTCCAACCCTGCTGCTCCCCATGCCCCAAAAGAGATCCATGCCAGACTTCCAGCTGACTTTTCTGGAAAATCCAAGGAAGCTCCTCAATGGATCAAGGCCATAAAGGCATACTTTGCCATTAACCACCAGGTCTATGATGAGAAGACCAAGATCATGATCATGCTCAACAAGATGAGCATTGGATGAGGAGCCACCTTCTCTAAAAATGGTTTGACAAAATTGAAGACACCACCATTGACCTCACTGAGAAGACATTTGACAAGTTAGCTGCCAACTTTACCACCATCTTCTTCCCTTACAACCATGTAGCCCAAGCCCATCAGAAACTCCTCTCTCTCAAGCAAGAGTCAGGAAAGAACTCAGATGAAGAATGGACTAATGGTTGCCACAAGTTCATCACTGATTTCCAAGCTGCCACTGCCCTCTCTGATATCACTGACATGAACACCCTCATGTACTACATTGGTATGGAAATCAAACTCCATCTTGCCAACAAAGTCTTTCTTGAGGAAACACATCCTACCACCCTTGAAGAATGGATTGACAAAGCCCAGACCACCCATGATACCTATGACGCTTGGAACATGCTAAAGAAAGGAGTCAGGGCCTTCACTGGGGGAAACACCAGAAACCCCACTCCAAAAGACCCCAATGTCATGGATATCAACATGCTCAATCTCCTTCCTGTTGAACAAGCTCAGTGCCTGAAGAACAAACTATGCTTCATTTGTAAGAAGTTGGAATGCTCCACCAGGAACCACCCTTGCAACCACCTTTCCACCTTGACTGCCCCACCCCCTTGACCACCACACAACCCAGCTTGAATTAGAGCCATCAAAGCCCCCCCACCCTCACCTCCTACCTCCAATCTAGCCACCTATATCCACACCCTCAAAGGCAAAGGGAAAAACCCCATTGAAGTCTTTTCAGTGCTCAAAGCTTGCTATGAGGACAATGAAACCCCACAAGGAGAGGAAATCTCCAAAATAGAAACTATCCCCTCAGATGAGGATTTTTAAGATGAGAGGTTGCATTGTCATCCTCCTCTTATGTTATAGCTCCTGTACTACTACCTAGCAACCCTAAGTGAGCAATCAAAATCCCTGTTACCCTCTCCCATGAAGCAAAAACCATTGCCACCACCACCCTATAGACTGTGGAGCAACTGGAAACTTCATTGACCTGGCCCTCCTCAAAGATTTCCACCCCCCTATCCTACACCTTTCCTGACCCCTTACTGCCTATAATATGGATGGAACCAAGAATTCCACTGAAATCATCCAAAAAAAGGTGATTGTGACTCTTCACCTTGAGAATGATCAATGGGAGCAACAACTCATGGTTGTTCAACTTGGACAACCACAAATTATCCTTGGAATGCCCTGGCTGCATGCTCAAACCCCAAAATTGATTGGACCCTAGGCAAGGTGTCAATCCCTCAAGACCACCCCCTTTGTAAATTATTTAACACCATCCCCACTCAATATCTCATCCATTGGCTTAACATCAACCCTGATAAACAGATTCAAGACAATCTAAGAACCAAACAGGCATGGCTGAAAGGAGAGTTCATCAGTTGCACCACCATCTCCACCAACCTTGATTTCCAACCACCACCATGGTCAGATCTCTTTCTCTCACTCAACAAAGCACCATTCTCTTCTTGCTTGATGCTGGCAACACTGGTGAATTCATTGCCAAGAAAACTTGTGTCAGCCCATTATTATATCCAAACTCTGCTCCAAAATGTGTTCTACCCTTCCTGAAGCTATTGGAGGTTGTTAAAACTGAGTGGTTTCTGTGATGTCAATGGCTTTTGAGCATGGTATGAGAATCACCCCCTTAGTAAGGCCATGGTCAACCATGACCAATATGGAGTCTGTATTCTTCACTGAGGGGAGGCCCAAGATCAGGTCCATGGAGATTTGTTGGAAGGGGTGAGTGATGGAGGAGGGGTGAGGGGTCAGTGGGGGAATGGTGAGATGTGTATTGGTCATGTTTTGTTGGCAGGTTGCACACCCTTGGATAAAGTTGCATACAAAGGTGGCAAGGCCAGGCCACCAGAAATTGTGTGTGAGGAGGTGGTGAGTGTGGAACAGGCCACTGTGGCCTCTGGTGGGGGATTCATGGATAGATTTTATGAGGTCAAAGCAAGCTGCTTCAGGGATGTACAAGTGCTGCTGGAAGTATAATTTGCCATCTTGGAAGGACCAGTCAGAGGTGAAAGAGTGTTTGAAGAGGGAAGAGCCTTCAGTGAGTGCAGCCAGGGAATGGATGACAAGGGGGTCAGAAGATAAAGAGGAGTAAATCTTGTTGGCAAGGGCCAGATTGATGGCTGCAATAATGGGGTGGGAAAGGATAGGGGTGTTGGTGTTATCACTGGCAGAATTGACTTGATCCTTTCTGGAGAGGGCATCTGCAGGGCCCATGGCCATTCTGGGGGTAACCTTCCAGACAATATTGAAATCTTGAAGGAAAAGTGACCAACAGGCTTGTCATTGGGACTGTTTGTGGAGGGCTTTGTAGTATGTTAGATTTTTGTGGTCAGTCATAATAGTGACTGGGTGGGGGGCACCTTGCAGGTAATGGCACCAGGTAGTGAGGGCTTCAATGACTGCAAGCAGCTCTCAGTCATAGATATTGTAGTTTTGCTGTGCATTGGTGAGCATAGAGGATAGATATGCACATGGGTGGAGGTTGCTGTTGGGGTCTGGCTGCATGAGTACAGCATCCACCATGTGCAACAAGGCATTTGACATAATTGTGAAGGGTTTTGTGGGGTTAGGAAGGAGTAGGACTGGTTCTTGGGTGAACAAGAATTGAAAGCAGTGAAAGACAGATTCCTGGGTGGGTCCCCATGTCCAGGGTTCTTTGGCATGGGTGAGGAGATTCAGTGGTTGAGTGAGGTCTGAGAAGTTGGGGATGAATTTGTGATAGAAGTTGCAAAATCCCAGGAATGAGCATACCCCTTTGACAGTGGTGGGGGGGTTCCATTTGGTGATGGTGTTAACCTTGATGGGATCCATGCACACTCTTCCTCCTCCAATGATCATACCCAGATATTCTATCTTCTTGGTTTCAAACATATACTTCAATGGTTTGAAAATGAGGCCATGTTCATGCAGTCATTGGAGGACTAGCCTGGTGTGATGATGGTGAAGATTGAGGTTGTCCTTGCTAGCAATTCCAAGGTCATCCATATAGACCTTCAGCCATTCTTCTGCATGGTAGTCAGCAAAGATGTGGTCTATAAAGGCTTGGAAGGTGGGAGTGGAGTTACACATGCCAAAGAACATGATGGTCAGTTCAAAAAGGTCCTCAGGGGTGATGAAGGTGGCTTTTCATTGATCTTCCTCTTTGATGTGGATGTTGTTATAGCCCCATTGTATGTCAAACTTAGTGGAGATGTTGCAATCCTTCATATCATTGATAAGGTTGGATATGTGGGGAAGGGGGTAGGTGTTTTTAACTGTGTGCTTGTTGAGATATTGGTAATCTTGACAGGGGTGTAGGGTATCATCCTTTTTTGGCACAAAGAAGAAAGGGGAGGCTTGGGGGGATTTGGAGAGGACAATTCTTCCATTGGTGAGTTTTTCATCTATAAAGGCCTCACAGGCTGCTTGTTTGGCTGGGGAGAGGGAGTAGGTCTTTGCCACTTTTGGTACAAATGTGTCTTTGAGTTTGATGACATGGTTGAAGGGATAGTGTGGGGGTAGTAATTTGGGAGTGGCATTGGTTAACATGTCCAAGAAGTCTTGGTAGGGTTCCAGGATCACAACAGGCATCTTCTGGGTCTTGGCTGCAAGAAATGTGGGAACATTTTTAAACTCAGACATACTATTTTTTTGTGTATCTTTGATTGTAGTAACAAACAGTGGCAATTATTCTATGATTTCACAGAGATCATGGTCATTGATTCAAAAGTGAAAAAACCCTTTTCATGGTATTGCTGTTTCAGAATAGTCATATTTCACCAGCCTGTAAACCAAATCATGTGGCATAGGGAGCAATCTTGTAGCCAAGAGTATGTACTATTTATGGCTCCATCAAAGCTAAGCAAAACTCCCACGCTGTTTGGCAGTATATGTCATACATTTCCAAAACTATAAACATGGAAAGGGTTTTTGGAGTCACTGTACATTATGTGCTAATACAGTAAATGCAGTATATACATTCACAATACTATACAAAGGGGGCAAATTATGAGCTAAAAGTTCAAGTAAGTGCTTATCAGCTACAATCCATGTAGATGTAGCAAATGATATCCACAACACTGCAAAATCATCTAAAATCAGCCCTGGCTCCCCCAAGCCCATAGCATTCACAACTTCTGCATCAATGTTTAAACCTGTCATATCCTGGACTTCCAAGTCTGACTCCAGGTCCTTCTGGATAAACTCCACAACTATCTTCAGTCTGTTCTCATGTTCCTCTCTTAGTACTTTACTCAGACACTTGCATTAGTAATACTTCTTGACTCCTCATTCTCACTCTAACTTTGTTACTCATCTTGTTACATTTCATTCTGCTTACTCAGGACTCCATTACCAATCAACACAGCTCCAAGGCTGTGCTTCAGTATTGCTCATCCTCTTACTTGCCAGTACATATTTCTTTCTCACTCCAGACTTAGTAATTCACTTTCTCCTCCATATATAAACTTCATAGAATTCCACCTTGTATTCTTTAGTTTGAATATCAACCTAACTTGACATTCTCCTCATTTGACCTCAATCCTTTAAGTCATTGTATGACTTCCTCTGACTCACCCTTTGACCTCTGACCCTCCATTCATAAATTCAGGGCATTGAATTGAATTCCTTGCAAGGGTGCACCACATAAGGTGAAGCCAAGCTCTGTCCAACTCCATCAACTTCAGAGTTATCCTGGAGTTTGTCTGACATAGTTCTAACAGAACCATAGATATCAATAAAGTTGTTGATGTTCCAGGTGGCAATGGGAGGTTGTGCAAGCTTCTTTTTCTTGATGTGACAAGTCCACTTGCATTTACAAGCCAGCTGCTCTTCTTCCTCAAAATCAGGTTCCTGTACCATGTAATCCATGAGCATGGTAGTTGGAGCCAAGTCTTCAAGTTGAACTTGAGAGGACAAGGTGAGGGAGGAAAGTGGATTAACCATAGAGGCCAAAAGGGTGCCAGCAGTGCAGGTGGCATTGATCTTGCAAATGCACTCACAAGAGGGCTCAATGCTGAGGCATTCTGCAAGCATAAAAGCTTGCTTGATGCATGTATTGGTGGGGGGTCCATAGGAACCTTGGTATAGCTACACATTTTGGTGTTGGCAAGGCAAGGACCAAGAAAAGAAAAGGGTCCAGTGGTATGGACAATGAGAGGGGAGGCAATGGCAACAGAGGCAACTTTGACTGCTGTGTTGGCTTGGGCCTTACTTGTGTCCTTTCCACAGCACAACTTCTTCTTGGGCTTTTTATCCTTTTTATTGAACAAGTTGTCACCAGACTTCTGCTGCTGCTGAAAAGTCAACTTGATGCCCTTAGCCTTAATGGTAGAAATCTTGTTAGCCTGCTTTCCCTTGAAGAGGGAGTGCTGCTCCCACACAAGAATGGTGGCTGAGTGAATTTCAGCAATAGTTGGATCCTTGGCCTTGTTCTTTTGCTGTGTGAGCATATGGGCCACAACCTCTATCATGGTGGAGAGCTTGGCAAGTAGTAACATTGCCTGGATCTTATCAAAAAAATCATAACCAGCATTTTTCAGCCAGGCAAAGCAAGTCTTTGCCTTGTGAAGGACAAGAGCAAAGTGAGACAAGGTGGGAATGGATACATTGAGTACTTCCTAAAAAGTAAGTAAGTAAAAGTGATGAAAGAAATGTTGTACTCTTTTTTGAGGGTGGACACAAGGTTCATGCAATTCATCTGTGTAAAATGCTGACAAATGCTCTCCATCATCAAGAGCTTGATGAAACTGACAATGAAGTTGTTGGCCTTCCTCCAGTTCATCCAAAGGTTGATGACATTCTTGTCTGTCTCAGCAGTGGGGGCACTGGAGTCAGAGAGTTCAAGGACCCACAAGGACCCAGATGCTTGAATTGTTATGCTTAGTGCGTCAGCACTTGCCAAAACACAGACTAGGGTAGCTATACAAGGAGTGACACCCTTGGATCTTGAATAGATACTCAGTTGGTTCACCCAGAACGACTGGAGGCAAAGAACTAATGCTATAATTGTGTAAAACTAGCTTGGGGTTTACATGGAGATGACTGAGTATATATATACTGAAGGAAAGAGATCTGACTAAGTGATGAAAGGATGAAGAACATTCCTCATGACTAAGTATAGAAGGTCAGAGAAGGTTCAATACATGATGGAGTAGGAACACATTGCCACCAAGAGAGAGCTATGGTGAAGGAGAGATAGTCCAAGGATAAGGGGTCAGGTCAAGGCAAGAACAAGGGAAAAGAAGTAGAGAATGAAGGATAGGGAAAAGAATACTGCAACTGTAACAATACCCCCTTACTAGCTTCAAAGACCTTCTTTGAATAGACAAGATCATTTAAGTGTGAGAGGTGAGCTTAGCATCAACCTCAAACAGAGAACCATGCACAGCAGCAGGTTCAGAGCAGCACTCTGCAGCATGCCCAGGGTAGTGGATGATCTAGTTGGAACCAAAGGGGCCAGTGATGGTGATATCACCCTCATAACCTTGGATTGCATTGTCAATGAGGAGGTCATCCTTGTTAAGCTGGGACCAAAGATGGCAATTTGCCCAAATGGGGAAATTGGAGACAATATGACCTTGCTGGTTGCAGTGGGCACACTCACAGTGAGGGCAGAGGTCTGTGTCATGGCTGGCAAAATGGCAGAAGTCACAGAAGTGTTCATTGCAAAATTGAGAAAGGTGACCAGGGGCCCATTGATGACAATGATTGCACTGATAGTGAGGGCAGAGGTGAAGGGGATGGCCTGGTTGTGTGCAGTGATGACAGGTTGGCAAGTGATTGGAGAGGGAGGGGATAAAAAAAGCTGGGAAGGAAGGGGAATTTTCAACTGCAGGTGGAGAACCAGGGGCAAATGCTGCAGGTTGGGCCAGCCAGCTGCTGGGTTCAACTGGACCCCAGAGCAAGGGGGAGTGAGGACAAGAGGTTGCAGGGGAGGAAAGGTGGGCAGCAAGAGGAAAGGAAGAGGAAGGGATGGGGGAGGATCTGGGAGAGGGCATCAAGGAAACAGTGGTGGGGGGCAGGGGAGTGGCTTCAGTGTGGTTATCATCCATGTATGTCTCTTACTGATCTGGGGTGAGAGTGAGGAAAATGGAGTGCATGGGACACTGAAGAAGATATGCAGGTAGCCAAGTGACATGATGATGGAGGCCTCTATAGTGCAGGGCATCAGTGAGGGAAGACAAGACTGTGTCCATCTCCATGTCATAGGACAACAAGAGTCCATTTAGGAGGCAGGAAGATGCAAGGTTGTGGCATATTGTGGTGAGGGATGAGACTTGGTGATATAGGTGGATCAAAATGAAGATCAGGGGATTTATGCAGTGATGGATCAGGCATTCAAGTGCAAAGAGGAGCCACAGAGTGGAGAGGATCTCAGCATATAAGAGGCACCATTGGAATTGAGGAAGGTGGACAGGGTAGACTGGGTGGAAGAATAGGTAGTTGTTTTCCTTGTGGGAGAGGGGCATGGTTTTCAGGCATGTGACAGGGAGAGACCAAAGTATTCTGGGTGGTAAATGTAGAGTAAGAGGACTGGGGTGAGGACAAGGAGGGCAGAGGCAAGGGTGTATAAGAGAAAGAGAAAGCATCCAGTGGAGAGGTTGAGCCAGTCCATGGTTATCATCATGACAGGCAGCAGTGTTTATAATGCTTTAGTATTGCTGCCACATTAGTGAGGTTGGATGGGGGTTCCCAGGTGTTCTTGGAAGATGGATATCCCTTCCATTTGATCAGGAACTTCCAACAGAGTCCTGTTCCTCAGTGACCAAGTATTGCCTCTACTTCATATTGTTCTTCTTCATCAATCAGATCTGGTGGTGGGGTTAGGAAGTTCAGGCCATGTTCTGGAGTCTTGTGGTAGGGGGTGAGTAGGGAGGCATGAAAGACATCATGGATCTTCCAGGTCAGGGGTAGTTTGAGTTGGTAGGCTGTTGGGGAAAGGACCTTGATTATCTCAAAAGGTCCTTCTCATTTTGGGGCGAGTTTTCTAGAGGGATAGTGGAGTTTGAGGTTGGTGGCTTCAAGCCACACCTTATCTCCCAGTTTCCAGAGGTGAAATTTGGTGGTGATTCAGCGCTCCATGTGGCATTGTGCTTCATGATGGGCTGAAAGTGCTTCATCTTGGGCTTTGTTTAGAAGTGCTAGTTAGTTGGAAAGCGCAGGTAGGAAGGTTTTTCCTAGTGGGGGATAGGCTCATGGTTCATATTCTATCATGAGAAATAATGGGGATTGTTCAGTGGAGGAGTGGGTGGCAGCATTGTGTGAGAATTTGGCCATAGGAAGGAGTGATGGCCACTGTTCTGGGTGGCCTTGGCAGAATAGGTGGAGATAAGTTTCCAACTCTTGGTTGAGTCATTCAGTTTGTCCATTGGTTTGTGGGTGGTAGGTGGAGGATAGTTTGAGGTCATATTGGAGAATGCAGGCTAACTCCCTAGTGAATGCAGAGGTGAATTGGGGGCCTCAGTCTGAGATGCAAGAATCATGGAGGCTGAAGCAGGGGAAGACATGTTTAAAAAAGAGCTGGGCAGTCCCTGCTGCATCAATTGTTTTAGAGCATGGGATGAGAATCACCCCCTTAGTAAGGCCATGGTCAACCACGACCAACACGGAGTCTATAGATTTGACAGGTGGAAGGCCAGAGATGAAGTCAATGGAGAGTTGTTGGAACAGTCAGGTGGCAGAGGAGGGGAGTGGACTCAGAGGGGGGGTGGTTGGATATGTATTGACCTTGTGTTGCTGGCAGGCTGCACACCCTCAGATATAGTTGTGAATGAAGGTGGCCAACCTAGGCCACCAGTAGTCACAGGAGAGGAGGTGGTGGATGCAGAATAGGCTGCCATGGCTGCCAGCAGGGAATTCATGAATGGACTTGACCAGGACAATCCAGGCATTTTCAGGAATGTATAATCAGTATTGGAAGTATAATTTCCTGTCCTGAAAGACCCAATTGGAAGAGGAGGAATGGCGAAAGAGGAAGGAGTTATTATCTAGGGCAGTCAATGCACAGGTGACTAAAGGGTCAGTGGAGGAGGAGGAATGAATCTTGTCAGCTAGGGCAAGATCAATGGCAGCAATGGTAGGGTGGAGAAGGATTGGGGTGTCAGTGTTGTCTTCTGCTGAGTGGACAGAATCTTTTCAAGAGAGAGCATCTGCAGGACCCATAGCTGTCCTGGGAGTCACTTTCCAGATGATATTGAAATCCTGGAGAAAGAGTGACCAGTGAGCTTGTTGTCAGGAGAGTTTGTGGGGGGCCTTATAGAATGACAGATTTTTATGATCAGTCATGATGGTGATGGGATGGGGTGTGCCTTGAAAATAGTGATGCCATGCAGCAAGGGCTTCAATAACTGTGAGGAGCTCTCAATCATAGATGTCATAATTTCATTGTGCATCAGATAGCATGGAGGAGAGGTATGCACATGGGTGAAGGTTGCCATTGGTGTCCAGCTGCATGAGTACAGCACCCACTGCATGTAGCAAAGTGTCCATTATCATGGTGAACAGTTTGGCTGGGTCAGGGAGAAGTAAAACAGGTTCTTGGGTGAATAAAAACTGGAGGCGGCAAAATGCTGACTCCTGAGAGGGACCCCATGTCCAGGGTTGCTTGGTGCAAGTGAGTATGTTCAGGGGTTGGGCAAGATTGGAAAAGTTAGGGATGAACTTGCAGTAGAAGTTGCAGAAACTGAGGAATGAGCACACACCCTTTACTGAGGAGGGGGGGTTCCATTTGGTGATTGCATCTACCTTTACTGGATCCATGCACACTCTCCCTCCTCTGATGATTATACCTAGATATTCAATTTCAGAGGTTTCAAATGTGCACTTGAAGGGCTTAAGGATTAGACCATGGTTGTGAAGTTGTTGAAGGACCAGTTTGGTGCAGTGGTAATGAAGGTCAAGGTTATCCTTGGTAGCAATACCTAAGTCATCCATGTAGATTTTTAACCAGCCTTTGGCACAGTAGTTGGTGAAGATATGATTCATGAATGCTTGGAAGGTGGGTGGAGAATTGCACATGCCAAAGAACATAACTGTGGGCTTGAAGAGGCCCTTTGGAGTGATAAATGCTGCTTTTCACTGATATTTCTCTTTGATTTGGATATTGTTGTAGCCCCATCATATATTGAACTTGGTAAAGATATTACAGTCCTTCATGTCATTGATGAGGTCAGATATGCAGGGGAGTGGGTAGGCATTCTTAATGGTGTGTTTGTTAAGATAGCAATAATCTTGGCAGGGGCAAAGGGTTCCATCCTTCTTGGGGACAAAGAAGAAGGGGGAGGCTTGGGGGGATTTGGAGGAGATGATCCTCCCAGTGGCAAGGTTTTCTGTGATGAAAGCCTTGCAAGCAGTTTGCTCTGCTGGAGAGAGGGAGTACATCTTTGCCACCCTGGGGGAGAAGGTATCTTTGAGTTTGATGACATGGTCGAAAGGGTAGTGGGGAGATAGGGAATCTGGAGTAACATCTGTCAACATGTCTGAGAACTCTTTGTAAGGTTTTGGGATTGGAATGGTTTCTTTTTGGGTGGCTGCTGCAAGGTTGGTAGAGATTGTAGTTTGACAGATGAACTCCCCTTTCAACCATGCTTCTCTGGTCTGCAAGTCCTCCTTAATTTGTTTGTTGGAATCAATGTTGAGCCAGTGGAGGGGGTATCTGGTTGGGACTACATCAAACATCTTGAGGGGGGGGTGGTTGAAGGGGATAGAGATCTTTCCTAATGTTCAGTTGATCTTGGGGTTATGAGAGTGCAGCCAAGGCATGCCTAGGATTATCTGTCCTTGGCCTAGCTTTACAACCATGAGTTGCAAGTGGCATCAGTCACCCTCTAAACACAGGGTTATGGTTACTTTCTTGCAAATAGTTCCAGCAGAATTTTTGTCCCATCCACATTGTAGGTGTTAAGGGGTCAGGGAAGTCATTTGGTGGGAGGGTGAAAGTCTTTGAGGAGGGATGGGTCAATGAAATTCCCTGTTGCTCCACAGTCAATGAGGGCAGTGGTCTCGATGGTTTTTGCTTCATGAGTGAGTTTCACAGGGATTCTGATTGCTCATTCGGGTTTATTAGATATAAGTACAGGAGCCAGTACATGAGAGGGGGATGTTGATGCAGCCTCTTGCTTCAAAAATCCTTGTCTAAAGAGGCAGTCTCAATTTTTGCAATCTCTTCTGCCTGGAGGTCTTCATCATCCTCATAGTAGGCCTTGAGGACTGAGAGGACCTCAGTGGGGTCTTTTCCTTTCCCCTTTAAGGTGTGGATATAGGCAGCTAGGTTGGAGGTGGGAGGAGGTGGTGCTTCTATTGCCCTGATTCAGGCTGGGTTGCAAGGTGGATGCAGTGGGATGGCAGTGGAGGTGGAGGTCTGGTTACAAGGGTGATTTCTAGTGGAGCATCCAGGCTTCTTGCAGATGAAGCATAATCAGTTTTTTAAATATCTAGCTTGTTTGACTGGAGAGAGGTTGAGTACATTCATATCCATTGCATTGGAATCCTTTTGGATAGAAGGTTTGGCATTCCCTCCAGTAAAGGCCCTGATGCCCTTCTTCAGCATGTTTCTAGCATCATAGATGTCATGGGCTGTGTGGGCTTTGTCAATCCACTCCTTGAGGGTGGTGGGATGAGTGCCTTCAAGAGGGACCTTGTCAGCAAGATGGGGTTTAATTCCCATACCAATATAGTACATGAGAGTATTCTGGTCAGTAATACCAGAAAGGGTGGCAGCAGCTTGGAAGTCAGTGATGAACTCATGGAATCCATCAGTTTGTTCTCCGTTGGCATTTGTTTCTGCCTCTTGTTTGAAAAAGAGGAGTTTCTGATGGGCTTGGACTATGTGATTGTAGGAGAAGAATGTGGTGGTGAAATTGGTGGCAAGTTTGTTGAGGGTTTTCTCAGTTTGGGCAACATTTGCATTCTCAATTTTGTCAAACCACTTTTCCAAAAAGGTGGCTCCTCACCCAATACTCATCTTATTAAGCATGATCATGATCTTGGTTTTCTTGTCATAGACCTGGTCATTGACAGCAAAGTAGGCCTTCATGGCCTTGATCCATTGAGGGGCTTCCTTGGATTTCCCTAAGAAGTCTGCTGGAAGTCCTGCACAAATTTCCTTTGGAGTAGGGGTGGTTGGGTTGGACATGGCAGGTCCAATGGGTGGCAGTGGTGGTGGCAAGGCAGGTGATTGTTGACCAGGGGGCACGACAGCAATGATTCCTGATAGTACAGGAATAAGTTGTCCAGATGACATTGAGGATAGTTGGGATCCTGATGGCACAGTGGTCCCAGACGAGCTTGGTGCAAAGACCAACGTAATAACAGAGGGGTTGGCTGTTCAACAGGGAGGAGGAAATGGGGTTTCTCTAGTAGGGCAAGCCAAAGGCCCAGTGACTCTACAAGAAGAAGGGATGGAGGGATCAACTGAAGGGCAGGCAGTGGCCCACTGTTTCCTTCTGGTTAACAGTGGAGGGGTGGGTTCTCTGGAGGGGTGGGTAGAGGGGATGTTGACGTCTGAGTCAAGGTTTTTTTCTTCCTTGGGGTGTTGGCTCCAGATGGAGTGAAGAGCTTGATCAATAGTTTCTTCTATGACAAGAGTGTCTCCCTGGAGAGGGAGAGAGGGAGGAAAGCTAGTTCTTTTGTTATGCTTAGTGTATCAGCACTTGCAAAAACACAGACTAGGGTAGCTATACAAGGGGTGACACCCTTGGATCTTGAATAGATACTCAGTCAGTTCACCCAGAACAACTGAAAACAAAGAACTAATGCTATAATTGCATAGAACTAGCTTGGGGTTTACATGGGGATGACTGAGTATATATATACTGAAGGAAAGAGATCTGACTAAGCAATGAAAGGATGAAGAACATTCCTCATGACTAAGTATAGAAGGTTAGAGAAGGTTCAATACATGACAGAGTAGGAACATGTTGCCACCAAGAGAGAGCTATGGTGAAGGAGAGATAGTCCAAGAATAAGGGGTCAGGTCAAGGCAGGAACAAGGGAAAAGAAGTAGAGAATGAAGGATAGGAAAAAGAATACTGCAACCATAACATGAATGTAACCCTCCATCTGAGGCCACCACAAATACCAGTTGGCATCATTGAAGATGGGCATCTTGAAATCTTTGAGGAACATGTTCTGCACAAAGCATCAGCATTATTGTGAGCAATGGCAAAACATACCAGCATAGTGACCCCCTACTCCTGATATTGATCAGATTGCATGCATAAAGCAATAGCAAAAACTGACACCTGTAATAGTGCAGGCTAGCTGGCAAGTGCATTGCTGCACATCACCACCCATGATGAGCAACTGCATGTGCTGCTTTGCAGTGCACAACATATGCATCATTGGGGCTCATAACCTGTTGAAGTAGAGCAGAATGCCCATCAGTACTTACTCTGATAGTATTGATACTGGATTGCTAGTCACATGTATGAACTCTGGTTCAAGAGTGTTATTTAAACTCAGCACTTGAGTTTGTCTTATATAATAACTACATGTTTATGTAAGCTACTTATTATGGAGTAGAAGTGCTACTATAGCATGCACATTCAACACTCCAGTCCATCTCCATGGCTAACTCCTTCCACCCTAGTAGCTCCTCTGTCTCCTCCAATCAGACTTCATCTGAAGAACTCAGACACTCTGATAATTTAACAGCACACTCCTGTTCAATTGAGTGCCTGTTTTTCATCATGTTCAAACTTCTAGATTCTGAACTCTGCAGGGTCCAAGAAGTTCCATGCCAGCAATGAGATCTTCCTTGATCCCTCCACATGTGGAAAACAATGCACATCTTCCATTAAGAAAAAATGAGGCCAAAGAAGGCAAAAGTATCAGTACAAGGTAAACCCTATCTGACAAACCATGAGGATTAAAGGGCTATATTGCAAAATAAGCCTGAATTTCCCCATGTTCTTGCCACTTGCACTCTTTGGGATTGTGATTAAGCTGGCAATCCTTTGAAAACCTGGCATTCACAACCCTCATTCTCCACTCAAATAGCCTTCTTGCTTTACCACCTACTCCTTGTTCACTTCCCATCATATAGTGACCTTTGTCCTCTTTGACTGGTTGACACATTCTCTGAGGTTCAGCCCTACAGTCATTTCCATACACTGAGTGTGGTGACACCATATCACCCCAAGTCATGAGTGTGAGTGATCAGATTTTGATCTCCAACAGTTAGCTGGTTTACTAATGTTACACATCTGCAATATCAGCTGGATGTAGGGCAGGGTTTCACAGCAGACATCAAAAAACATGTCAATGAGTTCATCATCCATGAGTATGAGATCAACAGGCCACTTACATAGACTCATAGACACATATACCAGACTTGTCATCAAGCAATCAGATATAACTTCACTTCTCCAAAAGAGACCAGATTATCATGTCAAACTTGCAGAGGCCATCTCAGAAGCTTCATGCCCAATTGATCTGGAATGCCCATCCCTGCCCTCAAAGCTTAGCCATCTGTAGGCCTTCATTGCAGAGTACTTGACATTCACTGTGTTCTCTCATCACTGGGGAAATCAAGAAATTACCATCAGTGATGTCAGAGAAGTGACCCACAGTATCTACTCCATTGTCCAGGCTCCTTGACAACTTTGCAGACAGCTGGTTGACAACTTTCTGGAAGGTGCAAAGAAGCCTCAAGAATTTTGTTGTGTGGCAGCAAAGTGTGGCTATCACTGGGCATGGTCCAGTACATGTTGCATCAATGAGCAGGTTTTTGGCAAGAAATCAGAGTCCCTCAACTCCATGTTCCTGTGGTATCACAGCAGTGATCTGACAATCATTTACCTTGGGGATGTTGATGATACCAGAGAGCTTGAAGAACATTTATGGGCTGGAGGCAGTGATCAGTGAATGATCCAGAGATCCAGCATCCCTTTCCCCCTTCCTATCCATGTCTACCAGAAACATCCAACACTGTCATAACTCTCCATGACTGCAGTCAGGAGGAATCACCTCTCCAACTCCAAACCATGCAGCCAGATACTCAGGTCAATGCTGCATGCTTGGAAGAGCACATCAAACTCAACTTTCCCACCATTCCTGGTTGCAAAGTTCACAGTAAATATCACAACATACCAGCTTGGGTTACAAGGGGCTGGAGATGCTCACATCCAAACATCTTCAGTTTTACAGCAAACAGTGGACTCTGCTGAAGGAAGCAGACAATCATGACACTGATGAAGCAGAGGAGAAGATCACTCTCTCTTTGTTCAAGTATAGAGCTCAACTTCTAGACCATCACCTTAGCCCTATTTGGAATGCTGTACTCGAGGACACAACTGAGGTCCCTGCACAAGATCTAGTCAAGTTCGAGGCCGGGGCAAAGGACATTAGAACAAGGTTGTCCTGGGCTGCAAGATGGACAACGAAAGTAGAAGACATGACATATTGTCTCCTTGGTATTTTCAATGTCACCTTGCCTGCCATGTACGGGGAAGGGCCTCATGCATTCTTCCAACTGCAGGAGATCATTAAATGCACAGCTGATGCATCGCTCTTCGACTGGTGCGGACATAGCTCCTCTGTCAACTCCTTCCTTGCACTTCATCCAGAATGCTTCATCAAATCCCCTCCCCCATTCACTGTCATCAACTCCAACGAATCGCCATTCAAGATGATCTTGAAAATCTTTCGGGCGGTAACTGGAACTTTGGCGAGCGGTTACTTGGCAGCAATCAGAGAAGCAACGGAGAGGATCATAACTACCACCAAGTCGACACCACCCGGCCATGCCCTCATCAATGGAGAGCTATCCTTCTCTCTGTTCGAGTACCATGTCAAATCTTGCAAGCGTCTGGAAAGTTCTACGCCGGGAGACCCTTTCTGCTATTATAAACTGGAGGCCGATTGCCTGGAATACACTAATGTCATCCTAAAGTCCACCATTGGAAGCCTTGGTACACGCATTAGATCGACGTGGCCCGCCGAACGTTACAAACGGTACTCACCAGTCAGGTTACCGATCATGAGCACATGGGTACTGAGACTCTTGGTTGCAAGGGCAACTGCACCGGTCTCGAATGCGATCTGACCGATGCTCTTGCCCTCGTTCGTAGGTTTGCCCATGAGCGACACGATTGTGTCGGCAGGATGTGATACGACGACACAAACGACACCAGCAAGGTAGCCAGAGGCAAAAGTAATGCCGAGCTGCGTGGTCTTGGAGTAGCTCTCCTTCGGCGCGGTAAAGTAGTGGGTGTAGAATAATTGCACGATCTTCTCAAAGAAGAAGAACTTGGCCATCGCGTACGGGATCTGAACAAACGCGATTGGCTTGAGTATCATGAGGCTAGATCAAGCCATACATGTGCTGACTTGACGTGACCAAAGAGGTACAATAGAGCCAAACGGATACCGCATCTCGATCTTGTTCTTGCTCGTTTCGCTGAGCGCAGCGCCAAACGCAGTGGGGAATGTGCCGCTCGGACTGGTCTGAATCTTGACCTTGGTCATCTCGAACGGACAGAGCGCGATGTCAGCAAACACCTCGGCCGAGGCGGAACCGGCAAGCCAGATGGCAGGCTTGTACTGGTTGGACATCTCTTCGCCAGCAAGGTTCATGTACGCGTCCTTGAACATTTCGTAGAGACCGTACTTGAACATGCCCTGGAGGGAGTAGCCGACAAAGGTAAGGCCAAACCCTTTCCAGATGCCATTTTGACCCTCTTCGCGAATGAGGATGACAAGGCCAGAGGAGAGACCTTTGTATTTTGTAGGGTTCACCTAGCAGAACTCGGTTGAGACGCGGTCACTGAGGGATGTTGAAAGGTTGGACACAACTGCATGTTACATTTGGCCACGTCGAGTAGCGTGATACCAGCGTGGGTGATACCGCATGCAAGGACACCGCCGAGCATGCACTTGGCATAGTAGGTAGCGTCATGAGGAACGGGGCCAAGGTATCTAGAAAAAAACGAACCTCAGCGCCCATACCAAACCAAAGAAAATCGACAGCTACCTTGCATCCCACTTTCCAGACGGAGCCAAGTGTGCCATGGTATTCGTGGGGGTAGTCTGGGGGTGATTATCTATGGGCCGGGCGAGGGCCGTTAAAGGTCGTTATGAGAGCGCGGAGTGGAGAGCGTGCGCTGTGAAAGACACTCGCGGGTTTTGCAGGGCAACAAACAGCCGACCACAACACGCACGACTCGCGGCTTGGACCGGATCGGCCACTGAGCGCTCCGAGAGAGTCCTACTTCAATTAGACTCGCTGACATGGGCTACAGAGGCGGCTTACTACTGGATTGGACACTACCGCAACGGTGGTTCTGAGACACCTATATTCTGTGCTGTGCAGCCATGACAACATCGTTATTTGTTGCAGACTTCCAAGATGGCGAGTACGGCTGAGCGAGAGGTCTGTCTACTGCACGGCCTTGCCGTCGTTCTATTACGGGCTCACTCAGATCTGTCCATCTCTCCTGATGTAACGTCATCATCTTGACCGGCTGTATTACTAATGGACCATCCCTTGTGTATGCTTAGTGAAAAGTGATGACAAGACGATGGTCATATTCAGAGAAGACATAAGCATCCGACATACAGTTATCCCCCGGCACTTGCGTCAATCCTAATTTTTACACTGCTAGATACTTTTTCATACCACAACACACTTTGTATACACATGGTATAAGTTGAACAATAGTGCAGATAGGTGGGATTCAGCCCAACATTACATTGTATTTGTTTGATTGGAAAATGCATGTCATTTCAAGACATTTCAGTAAGTTTTCGAGTCATGATACGTTTGATCTCAAAGTATATACAGTAGAACATTAGCAGTATACAAACACAACATGTCCTAAGTCTATATCTGGTATTCTCAAGACATTGTGGTGTGCCAGGACAATGCCGGTTTGACTGGGGAAATGAGCTGCCTTATTGAAGCGAGATATACCAAAAGGGGAAAAGATCCAAATGCATGACACCCACTGTGACTGAGAAGTATTGTTGGTCGAGCTAAGTCCAGCTCACAGAAAATCCGCATTGCTGCTGCTCACCAAGAAGATGCCATTGCCGAGGCTGTCAAATGCTACAACACAAATCAGGTTAAGATCACAGATAACTTAACAATTAAGCGAGAATCTGACACACCTTTCCATTTTCAAGCACTGTCGCAAGTGCCGGGTAATATGCCATAAGCCCACAATTCACAATTCTGCCCATCGTCACTTTACATCACTTACGATTCGTAAAATAGTTGCATATTCTAATTTTTTTGGCTGTACAAAATATTACAGTTTTCGAATGCAAGCCTGTTCAAGTTTGGTTGTCGCAAGTGCCAGGGGATGACTGTACTATCGAAATCATCATATTCTACAAGACCCTGTCCGATCCTAGCTGTTCCTTGCAGTCCCAGTGGCGTCCCACAGGCTGGCAAGGACGCCCATCATCTTCTCCAGCCCGCCATCGCCCTAATCTGCTCTACTTCTCCAAACTGCGCTTCTATCACCTGTGGAGCTTTCCTCTCGTCAATGTCTGGGTCCTCTTCGGGAGGAATATACGTCGAGGCTGTGTTGGGCGTTGAGAAGCTCTCTGCCCCGGTGGAAACTGACGACGTTCAGTGTACGCTATCAATGTCAAAGCATAAATGTCTGCGAAGATAACTCGACGAAAAATGACTTGCCCTGTCACGATCCAACGGGGTGATTCGATCACGGAAATCATGGAGTGGCTTGACGGCTGTCCTGTCTTCCCCCATCTGTAGTATGTGAACGCGGAACATATGTGAGGAGACACTCTTCATATTGAACTTCTGGAAAAAGTAGATCATGGCGTCGAAAAGCTCTTGGGTATCAGCTAGTCGGTCCCATTGGTTAGGTTTGTCTCGGCCCTGATTGCAAGAATAGATCGCTCACCCGCAATGCCGTCCGTGATGATGAGAAGGTTGACGGGTCTCGGAGCGCATGGTTCACAGATCAGGGGAAGGCTTTCCTCAAACATCTCGGACACCTTTGTGGCCATAGTCTTCTCGCCTGAATGTCGTGTCAGTGTCACAAACAACGACAGCATCACATGAGCTCGAGCTAACCTCTCCACATGGCGACGGAATTGAAAACGGACTCGAACTCTTCCCTCGTCTGGCATGGATGACTCAGGACCCATGAAATCGGCAATGCGCTCAATACCTCACCTTGACGCAGGGCTGAGACCGCGCGTGATGTAAAAACCTGACGTCTAACCCATCCCACTGGGCATTTGAAGACAGTATATCCACGGTCCCAGAGAGAGCTGCTCGAGTTTGTGACCATGAGGGTTGCATCTAAAGAACACCCACAGCTGGTAAGCGCTACGGAGACCCTAAACAACGAACGCAACCCACGGAAGCCGTATCGTCAATCAAAACGAAGCACTTGGGCTGATTGAAACCTCGCATGAAAATCTGTTCGCTGACGACGCGCAAGGAAAACATACGTCAAGTGCTCGAACTGGACATTTTTACGACCGCTGAGGGCAACGGGACCTGGGGATTTAGGTTCCTGAGCCCGGCTGCCTCTTGGACCCGAGTGTCGCGGCGGGTCGTTCTGGTACTCCTTTCCCGTCTCGCGGGGAAAAGCTCGCGTTGGTAGTACGGTAAGAGAAACTCACGCGGGCTGTTCATGCGTGGGCGTAAGTAATGGGAGCGGCGAAAGTACATCAGATTAATTGTTACAGGTGCAGATGTAATCCATAGTTTTGCTGTACCATCCTTAGGAATCAAAATTGATGCTACACCAGGGAGATTAAATCAATGCTCTATCTTAGCT
>JBBPJY010000282.1:2528-23754 GCA_038088975.1 Xerocomus cyaneibrunnescens
AAACTCTTTGCATTAAATCAGCAATACTAGCATTGGTGTTGTATTTCTCTCATCATGCAGATTGATTTTTCAGCCACTCAAATATCAATATCTTGGGCTGTGTGAGTTTGAGGGGTGGATCAGCAATTTGAAAGTGTTGTTCTATCCAAGATTGGTTTTCCCCATTGGCATAATGCCAATCAAGGACTTTAATTCATTATTAGAGAGTGAAAATTGTTGTTCCCTTAATAATTTGGGATTTTTCCACTCATAGATGTATTGGCTGGTCTACAATCATTTTTGTGAACTGCATAGGGCCTGAAATTAGACTTAGTTAATTTCCAGCATATTTTAATTTCAGAAAATTCAAAATTCTACATTTTCACTTTTTTGAAAAAGCAACCAGACTTTTAGAAAGCTTTGTTAGCTTCTGTAGAGTAGCTTGATCATCTAACTCTGCAAGGGCAGCTTCATAGTCCTTTTCCACAGCTTTTTTGGAATCTAGTCTCTCAATCAAGCATTTTTCATTTACCAAGTTTCCTACATAATCCAACCACTCTTCATCAACCTCAAATATCAGGTTTTCTGTCTTCAAGTCTGCCTTAAGCTTGGCTCTTTGGGTCTTTATCTAATCATGAAGCTTTTGTAAACCCATCTTGAGAGCATTTAGAGATTTTATAACTATGGGAGAATTCATGGATTAGATGGCTGTTGTCATATTTGATTGCAAAGAACTAGTTTCATGAGCAAAATTTTAACTGGATGGCACAACAAATATTCTAATTTGGTATTATTAAACTTAAACTTATGGATTAGCACACCTCAAGATGGGTATGGAATATGGAATATGGGATAAGGTGATGAAATTCCTACAAACAGACTTGAAAGATCCAAAAAGAAGGGTGGATATGGAATAACTAGGATGTGAAATAAAAAAGAGTTGACTGTACTTGGTATAGCCTCCTTTTGCTTTAAGCACTGCTTAAATCCTTCTAGGCATGCTCTTAATCAACTTTTGACATTTCTCAACTGGTATTTTATTCCACCCCACCTAACTCTTTCTACAATTCATAAATTTCACTAGGAGGATTTTTATGTTCTGCAAGTCTTCTTTTCAACCCTAGAGATTTTCAATAAAGCTTAAGTCAAGAGACTATGCAGACCAAACCATAGTCCTAAATTCTTGCCCCTTGGTTTACTGGAGTTTATTCTTCAAAATCTGGAGGTAGAGGTCTCTATTCATTCTACCATTAATCCTAGTATCAAACCCAACTTTCTCCTAAGTCATATAGCTCCACATTATCAAAGAACCCCCTTTATACTTGAGGATACCAACCTATTACTTAGCCCCTCACCTACTCTTTTCCATGTTCATTCATGTCTATCTGATCCTAGGTGATTGATTATCAAACTATATTACCTTCTTTTAATTCAATCTTTATAAGCATAAGGAAAGTCTAAGCAAGCTTTGTGATGCTTTGCAGAGAGAAAGAGGTGCTTGAACTTGACCACAGCCTTCATATCAGCTTTCTTCAAGTGGTAACAGACAGTATTTGTAGAGAGGGGTTGGTTGATAATATTGGTAAGGGCTTTGATTACCTAAACTACATTTTCAGCCTTTTCAGAAGTGATAAGGTATTGAGCATAATAGATATTGGTGTCAAATTTAGTAGTTCAACTATCAAATCTCTGGGCTCTCCATGCCAACTCTGGTCAGAGATAGGCAGTGAGTACTAAAGCAGAAGGAGTTAGTGATGGGGGTGGACCAGAGGTCCAACAGAGAAAGTGGAAAGGAAGACTCAGTGAGGATGTTGGCATAGATGTATAGGTCCAGTCCTTATATTTCTGAGATTGGACTAGGAGGGTGGAGATAGGGACAAGAGGAAAGGTAGGATGATGAAGAGGGGGGAATTTAGTCAATATTTGTACTGAGGAATAGTATAGGAAATATAAAGGTTTATATACAGGCAATTTAAGGTGAAACAGTGGTAGGCAAGGAGATGAAACATGTGAGTGTCAAAGAGAAAAAAGCACATGATGTGATCAGAAGGCAGGAGAACATATGAAAGTGATACAATGGCAACTGACTCTGCATAGCACCTGTCAAATGCAAGGGATAACAAGTCCTAACATGCCTGGAACAAGATAGGGGTACTTCAATGACAAGTGATGGAACTCCAAGATGCAAAGTGGAGGAGTGGACAAGGATACAGATATAGTGAGGGCAGGGATGGCCAGAGATGGTTCAGAGGAGGAAACATAGGGGTTGGAGGATGGATATGACAATTGGCAGAGAAAAGCTTAAAAGGACAATCTTCAATAGCTTTGAAAAGAGTGGGATGCATTTTGGAGTAAAGTTTGGATATGGTAACAGGGCTGACACCAGTTTTCTTGGCAATAAATTCACTAGTTTTGTTAGCATCAAGCAAGGAAAAAATTATTGAGTAAGAAAAAGAAATCTGACTGTAATGGTGATTGGAAATCAAGAAGTGTGGAAACTTTTTTAAACTCAGACACACTATTTGCATGTGTATCTTTGTTTGTAGTAATGAACAGTGGCAGTTATTCTATGATTTCACTAAGATCCTGGTTATTAACTCAAAAGTGAAAAATCCTTTTCATGGTATTGTTGTCTCAGAATGTTCATATTTTACCAGACTGTGAACCAAATCATGTGACATAGTCATAGCCAAGAGTATGTATTATTTATAGCTTCACTAAAGCTAAACATGATTCCCATGCTGTTTGGCAATGTGCTTTACACACCACCAAAAGGGTTAGTATGAAAATGGTTTTTGAAGTCACTGTAGTTGCAGGAATGGCAACTGACAAGACAGGAGACCTAATCTTAACATATCACCTAGCCATTGGTGCAAAAGTGATGGTGACAGAGAACATATGCCTGGCAGCCAATCTAGCTAACAGAACAAGGGGCACGAAAACTGACACCATATTGGATTCACATGAACCATCAGAACACTATGTGGAAAATAAGCATAAGTTCCACTTTCCACTGTTGTACATAGTGATACACATTGCATAGAAGTGTACACACCCTTTCCAAGGATTGTCCACATGCCAAGTACCAGTGATGTCAATTACCTACAAATTCTACATTGGTTCCAAGGCCCAAACAAGTGTGACACATCACCAACTGCCCATTGCACTTGCATATCCATTTATGGACTACAAAGCACAAGGTCAGACACTCAACCCCATAATAATAGACATCAGGAAAAATAACAAGCTTTGGACTTACACCATTCAATACATATGTGATGCTATCAAGACCCCAACAAACATCAAGCACACAACTGCTGCAGAGTTTTGAAGACATGCTATTTATGCATCACCCATCAGAAGATCTAAGATTAGAAGACAAATGATTAGCAAAAGTTGCAGAGGAAACTGAAAAGAGATATCAGGAAAGGGAACACACCTGAGGGTGTTGAGATGAAATGGCCTTGGGAATGCTGGTGAGAGGACCTACTCGACAATTATTTAACGATAATAATTTTTTTCATATCGACACGTCTTATCGATGACTATTTGGGGATGTGTACGTTTACACACGAACTCCCTATGGAAAAGACTTTGCAAGCAAGGTTATCTTTCCGAGGTGATTTTCTTGCAATCGAGAGCTTCTACTTCTACTCGATGAAACGAGATTCAGCTGGTATTGACCCAGAAGCGACGACGATGGGTTTCAACTGCTTTCCAGTGGAGTTGCACCATCAAATCATCTGTGTCATGGATCCCGAAGACATTCTTGCGCTCCGCAAGGCAATACACAAACTTCCCTCGAGGCCCTTTGGAACTGACGTTTGACCTCATCCTTCCTCGTCAGACATCCAAACACTTTCGCGCACTCACTCATGATCCACGTCTATGGAGCGCCGTGTACCACCGCATGCGGCAAACACACCCAAATTTAAACTGTTCAGAAAGCGAATTCGCAGCACTGGAGTCCTGGCAATCCGAACGTCTCCTTCTGCGAGCGTCCAAAACCGCGAAGGTGTTTCAAACATTCAGAGACCATGCCAAGCACCGCATCTTCCCCAGCGGCCAAGCGCGTGAAATAGGTCCCTTGGCGATGCTCGCCTTTTTATCAGAGCGGTTCTTACTCTCCGCAGACGATACGACGATGGTGTACGTGTGGGACATGTCCAAGCTCGCATCCTCTGCGGAGGCGCCAGCATTTCCATGTGCGCGTCTGGCGCTTGTCGATTGGAAATTCCTTACATATGGTATCTCCAACGATCATTCTATCCTCTATATCGTCCTCGCTAAACACGCCAAGTACGCCATCACCTTCAAGTTGTACGTCGATCGATGCCTGATACGTAGCCTTGATCTTCCAGGGCACACGTCTTTTCCCTCTGCTTGCCATCAACCACATCGGACGCAGGCGATGAACCCAAGTTATCCTTTCGTGACGTCGCCTATTTCGATACGCACTTTAACAAAGTCAGCAGTATCGATGCGGACTCGCGTCTCGCTTTCCTACAAACCTATGACGACTTTATTGAGGTCCTGAACTGGCAGACCGAGACCCGCGCGGGCATCCTTCTACTCCCAGGATCAGTTGGAGCGCACGTGAGCATCATACCCTCGTTCTGAACTATGGTGTCCTACTCTCATCTCCCATCCCAGTCACACAGGAACTACGTCATTGCGCAACGCATCTGCGGACCCTATATCCTCTGTTTCCGGCGCTGGTCCGTCGAGGCGTACCCCGTCCCTCTCGAAGTCTCTCCAGAGTCCGCGACCAACACGGACAAGCCGCTGCCCGTGCTGCAGCACGCGATGCCCGGAATGGCGTTTGTGCACACCCGGCTCTCCAGCGTATCCTGCCATCGCCATCGGTTCCCGTCTGGCTCTGGCTCTGTCGACGTCACGCTGTACACGCTGTGCGCACTCGTGGCGGACCAGCGGCGGGGTACGCACCACTACGAAGTTCGCCTGCAGACGACGCCCATGCCATTGCTGTCGCTCCGACTCCTCAGCGTGGACGGGACGCAGTTGGACGGGCGTGTATCAGCATGGGACCTGGGGACGAGCGGGCGACTGGGTGCGTGGGTACTGGGGCCAGATCGGCAGGGCGCGCGGCACGTCGTCACGTTTGCCGCTCCCGCGTCTCGGTTCCCGTTCGAGCCGGTCACGTCGGTCGATCCGTTGGCGTCGTTCTCGTCTGAGCTGTCGTCGACGGCGGACGCGGATGCGGGGCTGGACGTGCCCCCCGAGATCGCACCGCGCTTCAAGACCCGCGTCGTCTCAATCGTGTCTTTACGGGATTCGGATGGTGAGTGGTGTTTCTGTCTCGCGTTGGGTCGTGCGTGTGCGCTGGGATTAACGACGGCGTGTTTTTCTTTTGAGATGACGTGTGGAGATTGGCGGTGTCGGAGTTTACTGGGCGGATCGCGTTGGGGTCACGGACGGGGGCAATCACGGTGATTTAGATAAGCAGTCGTAGTTTTGGCTCGGAAGGTGCAGTGACAAATTGCAAAACGATAGATTGACTGACCTAGCCGGTTTTTGCCAGGCACTGCGTATACAAATAGATGTCTCTGCACTTGTATAACAACTCCTAAATCACTGGTAACCTTACTTGTCAAGTGTGCATCTCCAATGGACGACCACCGACACGTCTATCCTTGTCTGGACTAATTGCCAGTGTTATTAACATCCATTCAATCACGTCATCCAGCTTCGGAATAGCCCAGTGAGACAGGACGTGAATATATTCCGACTCATCTCGTAGTCGTCCACCAGAACTCTGAATCTCCGCGGCAGTGGGAAACAAGCTTGTAAGTTACATAAAGAGGTCGTTCTTTCGGATCTAGCAGGCTGGCCATTCAATTTCAGTCAAGGTAGGTGGAGTGAGTGGAGCTTCGTCTTTCACAATGGCAGCTTGAGTCTATCGATTGCAAATTTGCTGTAAAAGGACAATAAACCTGGTGGATCAAGGTACCTGAACCTCGGGTTCGACCGCTCCAAACCCCGAGACTATGGTAGAGTTGTCGGAAATTTCCAGATTGGATTCCCATCGCTTGTAAGCGGTTGGACGACCGATCCCCCCAAGTATTTGGAATATACTGCCGCCTCGATCAGAAGAATGTCCCGATTTGGCGGCATTGGAAGGGTCCACGCGGCGCATGTGAGCAGTATGATCCAGCTTGAGTGAGGAACCAAATGCTGTTCACCCTCACCAAACACCGCCTGATAAAGATGATGGGCAGTAAAAGATGATGATACATGACTAATTCGTGCTCAGATACAAGCCTCCACGCTCCATTGATTCGTCCGTGTCAGGTGGGATACGTGACGTGTCGTTATCATTATCATGGAGTGGCCCCACTTATTCTGCGGACTGTTCCGATGGCTCCACATCGGAATTCTAGCCCATTACATCGGGATCTGCCTGCCCCTCTACTTTGCTGTCCTCCATGTCGTCATCGGATATCCCTTTAGTCGGCCCACCAATCCAGTCATCATCACCATCGGTCCCAAAGTCCCAGACATCGAGCATAGTTGCTGAGTCGCGGCTGCTCGCTGCCACGCAGCATCTACCCTCGAAGGCAACGCACCATACGTCATTGACTCCGGTGAGTAAGTCCCGCATGACTGTTCCATCACGAATATTCCACATCTTCAACGTTCCATCGGACCCACTGAGAACCTTGAACTCGTCGTGTTGGAAGCATGTGATGGCACCAGTGCGGGCAGCAAGCGTGTGCCGCAGCTCACCACTGTCTGGGTCCCAAATACGCAGTGTGGAGTCTGCCGAGGCAGAGACGAGGAAAGACGGTGATATGCCTAACAAACCGACCAAAGAAGTGTGCCCAGTTAGCATGTGCTGACATTGCCCGTTGCGTAAATTCCAGATGCGAACAGTCCCATCCATAGATGCCGAACATGTGATATTACGGTTGAGGTCTAGCACGACACCGTACACTGGAGATATTATAAACACGAAAGATCTTTTGGTGAGACACCGAGCAGCTTACCCTTTTGACTATGGCCGACCAAGACTAACTTACACTCGCCTGTAACAATGTCCCATATCCGAACGGTACAGTCATAACTGCCAGATACAAGAGTACGACCACGAGCGGCCAAGGCACGAACTGGATGATCATGACCTTTGAGATGCAATTTGTGATATGGATTTTCGTTGATCTCTTCCTAAAACATAGCTGAGATGAAAACCAATGTCATCAGTAGCTGCTTACCTCGGACAGTTGGACAATCGTGTCATCTTCACCAACCCATTGATACTCGGGGTCACCTGAGCGAGGGAGTGTCCATACTCGTAGAGAGCTGTCACGACTCCCGGTGACAATCATAGATTGCTTGGGCCATTTCTCCCTGGAAATGACGCCGCCTTCTCCTTCAACCTCAACCCACTCAGGCTTGACGAGAGCAAGGCAGCGAACAGTGCTTGTATGCCCAGCAAATATATGCGTACATTGACCAGTGGCCAGATTCCAGATCCGAACGGTGCGATCAGTAGAGCCGCTAACGAGTGTCTCCTTGGTGGCCGCCAAAGCCCAGACACCTCCATCATGACCACTCAAGGAGTGTAAAAGCTCGCCCGATACCGGTGAATAAACATGTATTGAGTGATCATCTGATGCCGATATGATACGGCCATGCGAAAGCAATAGACAGGTCACGAGAGCCGTTCCATGAGCGGGGAAAGTAAGATGTTTTGGCATCTCAACCGCTACCCAACGCGTCTGAGTGAATACCGCAATTTGAAGAGTGATTTGTATGGATGAGGGAGAGGGAGAGCGGAACGTGTCTTACGTGCTCCGAGCAGACGACGTGCGTAGATGGAGCAGGTAAACGCTCGTTCGTTACTATCGCCTCCGAACCAAATTTCCGTGCTCTTAAGGTCTCTCCAGAGCACTGGGTCTGAATCAATGATAGCACGCCAGAATTTCGAGACTCGTGAAAGGTCGTACAAGCGTCGAGTATGGGAGATAACTGAGGATGTACACACAGGCTCTGGCTAGTGTCGGAGTTAAAACTAATTGGGGGAAGGGGGGCCAGTAACGGAGAATGTCAAAGAGTGAGCACATCCTTGCGGACATCCCGCCTGAGTCGCTCACTCGAAGATTGCAGAGCTCTCGTTGCTCGTCTGCATACCTATCAATTCTCGGTTGAGCACAAAGTGTCCAAGTCTATGCAAGTCAAGCATCTCCCCTCACTGCTATGTATATTCAACACCGCCTGACTGTTAGTGACAATTACAAAAGGCCTTGAAGAGCTAAGCTTGAATGAAAAGATACATAGAAATAACGAGCAAAAAAACGCATGTTGCGGAGAGGACTTAACCAGGTGCACTGGGCTGGCTCGAACGAAGTTGTCCGTACAACGACTTGACGATCAAGATCAAACTTGGGCGAAAGGTGCCAGCCAAGGTCATCGTCACCCGATCGCGGACGCACAACAACCTGCGAGCTACATGCGGAATGCCGAGTCTGACGTGGTCTCGGCATCCTGACAAATTCACTCAGATGTTGTACCTGCCAGTCAGGATTCCAGACCAAGTCGCGTACACGTGTGTGGGTAATCGCCATGCACGCTGATAGGGCGATGATAAGTTGAAGTGACAAGCCGATTGTCATGTACTGCCGTCACAATTTACTGGTCCGTACAGCGCAAATCCGACAATCTCATGGGGATAAGGGCGTTGGAATAGCGTAGGCACAGTCAACTTTTTATTATGCGTCGAGCCGAGGTCGTCACAGTGGCAGAGTCAGTCAGCACCTTTCAACGTCTGCTACCCCGACGGTCACGGACGAAGCGACATCAAGCGATGAATTTCGGCTCAGTATTTGCTTATGCCACGTCAATCACCCAACCACCATTTTGGCAAATCTGGTCGCATGCATGACACAGTCTGGGAGTCTCGGACACAGCTGCCAAGTCTGCAGTCGAATTCGTACATTCTTCTTTCGTTCGACTCGGATTCGTCAAACATTAACACTCGGTGGCGTCTGACGAAGTAGGCGGTACGTGGTTGGATTTGTAAGGTGCCGAGGGGTGACGTCCACATGGACCCGAGCATCCCATCAGAAACACTTGAAAGCGTTTACGCTATGAAATGACTGTCATGATAGCACGAGCTGCAAACTTAGTGGACGGAGTTACTCAGCATGTGGATTACGTATGCCAGCAAGGTCACCCAAAAAAGAACTTTTCATGCAGATATAGGGGTATATAAACACCCCTGACACGCCTAAGCTAGATATCTGGCCCCCATCAACATGTCTCTCTGCGACAAGTGTATCTCAGGTACAAATCCATCATGCGCGCCCGTTGCCACTGATTGATGGGGTCTGATCATACAATTGCAGGTGTTCGCCACGAGGGTACTCCAGAGGGTATACATACTATCAGAAGCGAACTTTAAGCACTCGATCTCACTCCTTTTCGATACAGGCAAAGTAGAGACAATCAGCGGCGTCAAGACCTACGTGGCGACGCCCACCGGTGATTACGCCAAGGATAAGGCGATCCTCTTCTTGCTCGACGCCTTTGGCATCGAGCTCATCAACAACCAGGTCTGTCATGCCCTTACATCAACACACAGTTCTGAGCATTGACGTGCGGTGAATCGTAGTTGCTCGCGGATGACTTTGCTCGGAATGGGTTCAAGGTAGACACTGTCCGGTCATAGCAGTGGACGTCTTTTGATCTCATCCTCCAACAGGTTTATGCCATCGACTATTTCAACGGCGACCCTGCTCCCATCGATGCATTCGATGTGAGTTCTATCCTACGCACGTCCGTTTGCGAGTCGTTTACCGAACTGTTTTATCTTCTTGAGTAGTCTGGGAACTTTGACGTACAAGCTTGGTTAGCCAAGCATGGTCCAGAAGTCACCCGCCCACCCCTCGACAAAGTCATCGCTGCCCTCAAGGAACAAGGCGTGACGCAGTTTGGTGCCACAGGTTACTGCTTTGGAGGTGAGCCTCTGCGAAGCTGAACTCTCGAACGAGAGAGCGCGTTTACTAAGGGGCCGACGCCGACACCAGGTCTCTACACCTTTAAGCTCGCTTTTGACAAGATCATCAAAGTCGCAGCTGTCGCGCATCCCTCTCTCCTCAAATTTCCCGATGATCTCGAGGTCGGTTGTGAGCGTTTCATGCTCCGCGATCCTCACCTACCCGTCTTTACAGAAATTCAAAGAGACGGGGATCCCACTCCTGATTAACTCTTGCGAGACGGACCAGATGTTCCCTATCGAGGCCCAGGAGCAAGCCGATAATATCCTCGGCGGGGGCTCCCAGACCTCACCGCTTTACCAGAGAAAGTACTTCGCAGGCTGCTCGCACGGGTTCGCTGTCCGCGGAGACCTGTCCGACCCGCAGGTCAAGGCAGGAAAGGAGGGCGCGTTCAAGGCGACTGTCGAGTTCTTCATGGAGCGCTTGTAAACATACTGTTATGTATCTCAATACTTGTATGACATCCGTGCGTTGAAAAGTCGGATGCTTGTACGTGCCAGTAGACATGACCTTCACACTGCCAGTAAGCGCGAAGAACGCATCGCTGGAACGTACCACACCTTGCCTCCTTCCTCATGCCTTAACACAGGCATGGTCTCGAACCGGCCTTCCCAGTGCGGGTTTTCGCCACATTTGAGGACACCGCCGCTTATGAACAGATCGATCGCGCTTGCTTCGATCAAGTCAGCAAGCAAGACGTCCTATAAGCTCATTGGCATACATATCTCGTGTAGTACGCTATATATCTCGCCGCACCTTGTAGAGCTAGGACAATTCAGCTTGTACCCGTACCCCATAGTCGCCCATATAGATTGTAGTCCGGTTCCTTCCCAACAAATCTTACTAGTGTTACCTATCAGGAATTTTACATCCTTTTTCAGCGTGCCATTAGCCACAGTGGGCCTCCATGTCCCTCTCGAGTGGGAGTATGGGGGCATGATAGGCACCATGGGCCGGCTGCACTCTACGTGAGTGAGGTATAGACGCCCGAAATACGGGACTGTTGAGTCAGAGACGGATTGTGCACAGGCGCTGATACGATACGTATACTGGTACATAGGGGGAATTATACTCTCGGTCAGCGTTCTGGACTCTTTTTGGAGTACGCTCTCTCAAGCCATTGAGAAGCCTGAAGCCCTTGAAGTAGAAAGGGATTCCAGACCATGTTTTCCAACAGGGACACGGTGCATGAGTGGGTAGTACTTACCCTACAGCCAGTGTACGACAAGGGGTACGATCGGAGTGATGCCTCCTCAGAATCCCCACGGGGGTTAGTAGAATTACCGGATGCAATATGCTTAATGGTCTCGATCGCGACGTTCCGCAATTATGATCGGCATTAGCCCTGGACTGGCACTGTGGATAAGGAGGTATTGGAATAGTATTGGTGCTTCAGTCGGCCATCTCATAGGTCGACCGGAGTCGTGACCGAAATGACATCAGCAAAATTTGTCAGCACCTTTAGAATTCAACATCATCAAACAACGTCTACAAGCTCCAACTTCGATGAGGATCAGCAATAGGTTTCGACACTGATATTTTCTTGTGCAACATCTGTTACCCGCCACCATTTTAGCAAATTCAGTCGCGTGCCTGACACACACGATTACTGTACCAATGGTGTTTCAAATTTGGCGCAAGCTGGGAGCCAAATTCGTATGTTCCCCTTTGATCCGACGATATCGATAACGCTTGGCGGCGTCTGACAAAGTAGGCGATACGCGGGTTGATTTGTAACGTGTTGTCGCGAGATGCCGAAGAGTGACGTTCACATGGAACTATCAGAAATACCCACCATCAGGAGTGTTTGTCCTATCGACGGCACTGTATTATGCACGTTCACAAACTCATGGTATTTCGTCACGCGTATTTATTGCAGCATGGGTATTATCCAAAAATGCGACCCAAGTTGCTGATATGCCACGAGCAGCGAATCTTGTGGAGTTACTTAGCACGCGGAATCACGGGTGCCAGGCCGGCACGCTGGCCTAAAACAGATTTTTCCAAAGAGACATATATAAACACCTCTAACATACTGAGGCTAGACGTCCGACCTCCCATCAACATGTCTCTATGCAACAAGTGTATCTCAGGTACGGATCATGATGCGTGCCCCTCAGGCGATCAGGCATTGGTTGATGAGATCTGATTGGCAGGCGTTCGCCACGAGGGTACTCCTGAGGGTGTGTATACCATCAGAAACGCACTTTTAGCGCTCGATCTCATGTCTTCTTCGTCACAGGCAAGGTAAAGAAAATCAACGGCGTCGATGTCTATGTCGCAACGCCCGCCAGTGATTACCCCAAGGACAAGGCAATCCTCTTCTTGCCCGACGTCTTTGGTATCACGCTCAGCAACGCCCAGGTGTGTCACCTCTTCGTCAATCGATATACGGTTCCGGGTGTTGACGAGCGGTGAATCGTAGTTGCTCGCGGACGACTTTGCCCGAAACGGATTCCAGGTAGACAACATACGTTCATCGTAGTGGTCGTCTTTCAACCTCACTTCCCAAACAGGTTTACCTCATCGACTACCTCAATGGCGATCCCATCCCACCGGATGGACTTAACGTGAGTTCCACATGCGCACATCCGTTTGCAAGCCGCTCACAGAACTATATATGTTCGTTCTCTTGGGTAGTCCCCCGACTTCGACTTGCCAGCTTGGCTCAAGAAACACGGTCAAAACGTCACTCGCCCACCTCTCGACAAAGTGATCACTGCCCTCAAGGAGCAAGGCGTGACACAGTTTTGTGCCACAGGTTACTGCTTCGGAGGTGAGCCTCTGCGAAGCTGAACTCTCGGACGAAGGTGCGCATTTGCTGAGGGGACTGACGCCGACACCAGCTCGCTATGTCTTTGATCTCGCCTTCGATAAGGTCATCAAGGTCGCTGCGGTCGCACATCCTTCTCTCCTCCAAGTTCCCGAGGACCTCGAGGTCGGTCGTCATCTGTTGTGAGCGTTTCGTGTGCCGTGACCCTCACCGTGCCCATCTCGACAGAAAATCAAAACGACGGGGATCCCCCTCCTGATTAACTCTTGCGAGACGGACCAGATGTTCCCTAAAGAGTCCCAGGAGCAAGCGGATAAGATCCTTGGTGGAGGCACCCAGACCTCGCCACTTTACGAGAGAAAGTACTTCCCAGGCTGCACGCATGGGTTTGCTGTCCGCGGAGACCTGTCCAACCCGCAGGTCAAAGCCGGAAAGGAGGGTTCGTTCAAGGCGACCGTCGAGTTCTTCATGGGGCGCTTGTAAACATATTGTTATGTATCTCGACCCGATACCTGTATGATATCTGTGCGTTGAACAGTTGGATGTTTATATGTGCCAGTAGACATCACTTCTTCTCCTGGTGGACATTGTCAACAAATGGAAAGAACGTATCGCTGGAGCACGCCAATTCGCCCGCTGCCCACACGCCATGCTCTCCTTGGTCAACTCCGCGGATACAATCCTGAACTGACCATCTAACTGCTCTTTTTCACCACCATTTGGGACATCACTGCTCGTGAATAGCTCGGTCACGCTTGCCTTCGATCGAGGCGACAAGTATAACGCCCTTCTTGAATAGGTGTGCGAGGATGCGGGTGATGACAAAGCCATCATGGGCTGGCTTCACCCCCTGCGATCTGGGCAGTATCCCGGAATACGGGACTGTTGATCTTGGAACGGATTGCGCGTGCGCACTGGCATGGCGCATCTACTAGGAGGCAAGAGTAACGTCCTTAGTTAGCGTTCTGGACTCTTCTTTGGGTACGCTCTTCCAAGCCTTCATAAATATCGACCCTTTGGCACAACCCGAGTTCTTGAGGTAGAAAGGGATCCGAGACGACGTCTTCCAATCTCGGAGAATACGGGGGTGTCTCGGTGGGTAGTTTGCCCCAGGTGTACGTCGAGTGTCAAGACGAAGGGTGTACAGTAGGAATGAGGACATGGACTGGTAGGCTACGGTTGCCAGACTCAAGGTAGGAATAAGGTGGTGTGAATAATATTGATACAACCAGCATTTCATAACTTCGTGTACTGGCCAGAGATGACGTGGGCGAAAATAGTCAGCACCTTTTGAATTCAACACCACTAAATCAGGCTCCAACTTCGATGAGGTTCAGCGATGGGTTTCAGCATTGATATTATTACATCTTCCGACGCAGTTGCCAATAAAATTTCAGGCCTAGAGCTAACTGCGTATTTCCCTTTTTGACCCGACAGCAATTTCAGTGGTGTCTGACGAGACAGGTGGTACGTGGGTTTAGGATTCGCAAGGTGTTACACATATAATGAGATGCTAATGGGCGACATTCACAGATATCCAACTATCCTATCAAAAACACACCGATAAAAAGTCCTTGTCCTACCGATTGCGCTGCACTATGCATAAATTCTGTAGGCGGAGCTCTTCTGCATGCGAAATCGCAGGTGCCAGATCGACACGTTTGACTCAGCCTAAAACAGATTCTTCCACACATATAAACAACTTCTAGCATATTCAGGCTAGCTATGTGACCCCTGGTCAACATGTCGCTCTGCGACATGTGCATTTCGGGTACGGACCATCATGCAGCCCTTAGGGGATCAGGCAATGATCGACGAGATCTGATCATGCGATGGCAGCCGTTCGCCACGAAGGTACCCCAGAAAGTGCGCATACCATCAGAAACGCAATCTTAGCGCTCGACCTCACCCCTTCTTCCTCACAGATAGAGTCGAGAGAATCAACGGCTTCGATGTCTGCGTCGCAACGCGCGCCGGTGATTACGCCAAGGACAAGGGGATTCTCTACTTGCCAGACGCTTTTGGTATCGAACTCATCAACAGGTGTGTCACTTCTTTCTCATGTCTACAAACGGTTCCGAGCGCTAACGAGCTGTGGTTGCTTGTGGACGACTTTTCCCGAAACGGTTCAAGGTAGACAGCGTCTGCTCATCGCAGTGGACATCTTTCAACCCCACCTCTCAAACAGGTTTACGTCATCGACTACTTCAACGGCGACTCCTTCCCACCACCTGATGCATTCAGCGTGAGTTCCACTTGTGCACATCCGTTTGTGAGCCGCTCACAGAACTACATATGCTCGTCCTCTTTGGTAGTCCTCCACCTTTGACTTGCAATGCTAGCTTGCCAAACACGTCAAGACGTCACTCGTCCGTTCCTTGACAAAGTCATCGCTGCCCTCAAGGAATAAGGCATGACATAGTTTGGTGCCACGGGTTACTACTTTGGGGGTAAGCCTCCGCAAGACTAAATATGCGGGTGAATGCGCGCGTTTGCTAAAGGGACTGACGCCGACACCAGCTCGCTACGTCTTTGATCTCGCGTTCGACAGGGCCATCAAGGTTGCTGCCATTGCACATCCTTCCCTCCTCCAAGTCCCCGCGGACATCGAGGTGGGTTTGTCATTCTCTGTGACTGTGCTCGTGCGCCGTGATCCTTACCGTGCACTTCTCGACAGCGTTTCAAAACGACGGACATTTTCCTCTTGATCAACTCTTGTGAGATGTTCCCTATCGAGACCCAGGCTCAAGCAGATGCCATCCTCTGGGGAGGCTCTCAGACCTCGCCACTTTACCAGTGGAATCACTCCCCAGGGTGCGCGCACGGGTTCGCTGTCCGTGGAGACCTGTCCAAACCCAGGTCAAGGCCGGAATGGAGGGTTCATTCAAGGTGACTGTAGAGTTCTTTATGAAACACTTGTAAATATACCTTGACCTGACACCTGTATGATATCCGGGTGTAGAAAAAGTTGCTTGCTTATACGTGAGTATCAGGGATACTTGTAAAACATTTGGATTCGGAGTGAGCCTGAGCAAATCGATATCGATTGACCGTATACATAGACATAAATTTCTTTGTCGCTCTTTCCCATTAGTGGTGGAAGAGCCTGAGAGACGTATGGCAGAACACGATCCCGTGTTCGTCCGCCGCCTTGATACACTCAGCATCCATCACACTTCCGCTCGGTGCAGCGAGGTACCGCACACCACTCTTCCGCGCCCGGTGGACATTATCAGAAAACGGGAAGAACGCATCGCTCGAGCACGCTACCCCATCCAACTGGCCCGCCCACCCCTTACGCTCCTCCTCGCTCAGCGCCTCCGGCACTGTCTCGAACTGGGCTTCCCACTGCTCCTTTTCGCCGCCCTCGAGGTCCTCCCCGCTCACGAACAGGTCAATCGCGTTGGCCTTTTCGGCGCGCTTGACGCCCTTCTTGAATGGGAGCGCGAGGACGCGCGGGTGGTGACGAAGCCACCATAGGTCAGCTTTGCCCCCTGCAAGTCGGGTGCAGTGGATGCGGGACTGTTGGCCCGCCCCTAGACCGACGATGGCACCATTCTTAGCATAGGCGACGCTGTTGGACTGTGTGTATTTCAGTGCGAGCGTGGCGACGAGCAGATCTGTCAAGGCTTGAGGAGGAAGCTGTATTGTCGTTATTACTGCTGCTCTAGGAGACGTGTGACATGTAGAGTGGGACTTGCCTCTTTGTGCTCGCTAACGATGTTAGAAAAGAGCGCCGCGTCGATCTTGGCGTCGTTTCTGCGTTGTTGTAAGCTGATGCCATATACTTGGCGCGTTTCGATTTCGGGAGGCGTGTAAGTGGAGTCTATCTGTTCGCCTGATCAGCAACGTCGGAGGAAACAAACACAGAAAGGCTACCTCGAGGACACAGTACTTTCCCGCCTTTTTCTTCTTCAGCAGGTCGAGCGCTTCCGGAGCGTATCCCGGGGCGATCACACCATCAGAGACCTCTCTGGAGATGATCTTGGCAGTAACGACGTCGCATGGAGCAGACAGAGCAATGAAATCGCCAAACGAAGACATGCGATCCGCACCTACGTCATATTAGATCCGCAACAACGCCCCTCTCTGTTCAAGAGACTCACCGCGTGCCCGGGAATATGCACAGGCGAGTGTCGTAAGAGGCTCTTTCAGATCGTCAACTCCATAGACCTGTCTCTCGGTCTCATCCAACTCGACACCAACTGCAGCACCAGCAGGGGAAACGTGCTTGAACGAAGCAGCCGCGGGGAGGTTCAGGGCCTCCTGGAGCTCCTTTACCAACGCATACGAGTTGAGCGCGTCGAGGAGATTGATGTACCCGGGCGATCCACATAAAACTGCCTCGACAAGCGTGAGACATACTCCGCGAGCCGGGTAAGAGCGGGGGAGTTACATACCCTTGAAAGGTAATTCGCCCTCTGTCACGAACGCTTGTGCGGGCTTCTGATGCGGATTGGCGCCGTATCGCAGCACCATGCGCTGCAACGGGCGATCCTCGGGCGATGACGCGTACTGCTCTCTAAAGTAGCCGCTGATCGCTTCGTCGTACTTGGCGGTCATCTCGAACGCCTTGAGCGCAAGACGGTTTCGCAACGCCTGGCTCACGTCGCCGTTTTTCCAGGCGTCCAAGAGCGCGTCGTAATCCGCCGGATCGGACAACACACACACTCGTTCGTGGTTCTTGGCTGCCGCTCTGAGAAGAGTGACACCTCCGATGTCGATCTCCTCGACGGCGTCCCCGAGCGTACAGCCTGGTTTTGAGATGGTGGCGGAAAAGGGATAGAGGTTGCAGACGACGATGTCAATCTTAGAGATGGATTGGTCTGCGAGGTCGCGCTCGTCGGACGGGATCGGACGCGCGAGGATGCCTTGCAAAAGCGTATCTCAGCATCGACCGACCGCGGGTGAAAACGGTTACCTCCGTGGACGGCAGGATGGAGCGTCTTGACGCGTCCGCCTAGCATCTCGGGTGCCTTGGTGATACTGGAGACATCCCTATGGCCCACGTTTAGAACATGTATGCAGGCGATGGGAGTAGAAGACGTGCTCGATATTGATATTTGCTTCTCTGATCTTTTTTGCAGTGCCTCCAGAACCCAGAAGTCGGACACCTGCTGCACTGAGGCCCTCTGCAAGTTTGATCAGCCCAGTTTTGTCGTACACGGACAACAGTGCTATCCAGGTTGGTCAGCGCCTTGATCTACAGCAGCCCCAATGAAGCGTACCAATTGGCGCGGACATAGTTGGTGGTCAAAGAGATCGGCAGGAGCAAAGACTTGAATCATATTTGCCAGATCTAACCTTGCTTATCTCGGCCGATCAGTGAATCTAGCGACAGAGAGATGTTGGGTGCGAAAAAGAATACAATACAGTGACACAAAGGTACATCTCGACTACAAACGAAAGGGTGGGATATACCAGTGGAGTCTAACCCGTCTCACCGACCCTGTACACCCGCCTGCGCGGCCTTGCCCTGGGCCACTGGCATCTGTGGGTGCCCAGGTTGCATCCCCGGCGTCTGACCGTTAGGTACACGTCCCATCCCACTCGCCCAAGCAGCGTATTGAGCCTGCAACCTGCCACCAGGCGCTATCCCATAACTAACAGGATAACCATACAGGGTATATTGCGCCATCATTTGTTGCTGGCTATCCATTACCTGACCTTGCGTTCCCATGTTCTGCTGTTGACTCTGTGGGATGTGCGTGGCAACTTGCTGATGTGGGTTTCCCTGTGCAGGCATGGCACGGAATTGAGGGAAGTTGTACTGGGTTGGCAAGGCGGAGTGTTGAGCAGGTTGGCCCATCTGCGGTGGTATCTGACCCTGGGTTTGGGCTTGAGTTTGAGCCTGAACGTGAGCTTGCGCTTGCGCCTGTGCTACCTGGCTCATCCTTTGTAGTTGCTGAAGCTGGTAATATTGCATATTTGTATGAGCAGCAGCTTGCATTTGCGGTGACGGTGTGGGAGGCTGTGGCGGTTGCTGGGGATGAGTCTGAGGCTGGGTAGTCACTTGTGGTTGCGGGAGGGGCGCTTGGGCTGGATATCCGAGCTGTGGTGTTGAGGGTTTGGGCTGAGCAGCACCCGGCGCTACCTGGATGAAGTGGACTCCGCCAGGATTTGCATTTGGACGATGATCAGGCGTGGGAAGGTGCGAGCCAGGGGCGCGAGGAGAAGAATGTGGATGAGGGGCTTGTGATGAGGGTGGACGAGGAGACTGGGTATAGCCGCGTTGTGCAGGCGAACCGGTAGCAATCGGTGTACCAGCAGGATGTTGATATGATGTATTCGGCGGTGCAGGTGAGCGAGCATGTACGGGAGGTGATCTTATCGATGGTTGAGTCTGCAGCTGATTGACGACAGGATGGGGAACAGGAGTCGCTGTTGAACGCGGGTTCTCTGGGGTGTTTGGGTACGGGCTTCCCGCAGGTTCCTTCTTGACTGGTCTCGACTTTGAGGTATTAGTAGGAGGTTGTGAAGTAGGAGCAGACGCTTGTGTGGTGGTAGTATGTTGCGGTTGAGTGGTACTGGGTTGGGTGGCGGGTGCGGGGGTTGAACGGTTAGGTGGGTTTGCAATTGCCTTTGCCAGCATTGCTTGGGCTTCTGCCTGGCGTTTTTCTTTTACCCGTTTCATCACATCCAATATAGGGTAGCTGATGTCACTAGTCTGTCAAGTCGCCAAAGGAATATTTCGTAAACAACATACTTCGGGACGTGTGAGCGGTTCAATCTCGGATCCATGAATCGTATAATCTTGGCACGTCTTGCCTTGTCCGACTCATCCTCCTCCTGTGTGATCGCAGCAATTTTCCGCTTCAAGGATACTGGGATAGATGGTGTGGACACCCTGAGTGTGTGATTGGCAATGCGGGTGAGGTGGGGATCAGGATCCAGACAAAGAGGAGGAGATGTATGCAACTATAGAAGCTAAGTTAGCTTTGCAGAGCATTAATGGATGGTGCATACCAATATCTGTGCCTCTACTTCAAGTACTTGCGGATCCGTGAGTTTGGAGCCAGTTCGTTGATTCATGAGACATAGGTCTGCCCATAAAGTTTCGTCGTTGGGGTGAAGCGTCACTCGACTCTTCTCGGGCTTCTCTAGTGGTGGGTCTTTTGCCCTTTTGGGACGATAGTCGAGAAGTTCAACTAACATACAACCTGGTGGCAAGAACTCGAGTTGTCTGGGCAAGATCGTTCACATTGTTATGACGTACCATCATAGAAAGGTACATGGGCTGAATCAAAGAGTTCAAGATAGTCGACAGGTATTCGGTGTGCCCGTACGTCATCCAACAAGGACTAGGAGTGACAAATGTTGAGTGGCAAAGAAGCACCGAGCTAATCTGGGCTTACAGCAACAGGGTTGTTGTAGAGAAACTTTGGACCGCTGTTCAGTGTCCAGTATTCCGGATAGAGGTGGATGGAGAAAGACGGTTGATCGGACTCGTACTTGTCCAGTAGTTCTTCCGCCGAGCGCGTGATGTTGTAGCCCGTCATGCCGGCGTCCAAGTCGTCGGGGTCGTGAATGGCGTACTTTACAAAGCCTTGGGTTACCTGTCAAGAGCACAACACGCCTGAAAGGTGAGTAATGCAGAGCTCGATGCCGAGCAATCGACGGTCGTCGATGGACGTGTTAATTAACTTCGAGGACAACTTGGACCCGGTGATGCACATCCCTTTAGCTTACGTCAGCAACAAAGCTGTTAAACTACCCGTGGGAAAGTAGTAGGACTCGGTGAGATCATGGAAACCCAGTTGAAAGAGGCCAGTCTCATAAAACACATGTGGTACTCATTGGAACTGACAGTCGTGATAGTTGTTGCAATTCCTGAGGGATAAAAACCCTTCTGTGCGTCAAATCGCCCTTTCCAACCTTCTTGGCCAGACTCCAAGTGGATCTCCATATCGGAGCATCTTCCTCCAAGGCCTTCAGGGAGGGGGGCTGCAGAAACCCAAAGAAACGGATATCATCCGCGATTTGAAGCTGCTTTGTCGAGACCAGCTGGTTCGGACCTCCATACCCTGATCAGAACATTCATATGACCCTGATGACAGGCCATCGCGCACGATGCCTTCCGTGCACTTGTGAATCTCTCTGACTCACCGCTTCTCGTCCCTCCTTTGTCTGAGCTATCCTTCCTTGCATTCCTAGTATCGTATATTTTGGTACGCTACCCCTCTTCTCCTCGGCTTTGCAGATCACATCATCATTGGCAGAATCCGGACGCAATTCTCGCGGATCTGGCATCGATGCTTTTATCAAATATCACTAGCTCATCTGCAGCATGTGCTACTCTATTATCTTTGCAAATCCATGTTGTCCCACTGACTTCAACCACCTCCCCTATTTCGTATCACCCGATACAATCAAGGTCGGCGACGTGTTCTGCCCCTGTGCCGTACCCTTCGATAGATCCACAACAAGCGCATGCTTTGCCACTGCTGGTCGAGGCGTT
>JBBPJY010000283.1:7003-17886 GCA_038088975.1 Xerocomus cyaneibrunnescens
AAATGAAGACGAGTCCCCTTCAAAGCGGCCAACAGGAACTGGCTAGTATCAGGTTGACGTCTTAGAGCAAGATTCATCCTCAGCCAGAGTTTGTCCACACATCCTCTGTTGGCCTGAAAAGAGAGTTTGGGGAAACAGTAGCTTGTTTCCCCTTCCAAGACAAAACTGGACATACGTAACTCTCTAAAGGGGAAACAAAGAGGACAACAACAAAAAATGGTGCACAAGCTTCCACAGGTGAGAAAAATGGGCCTCCACCCAACGAGACGTCCACCCAAAGGTACCAAGAAAATGAAACTTAAGATCATGCATACAGTACCCAGTTTTCTCAGCGTGTACGATCATGCACTAAAGGTCAGCGTACTATCGCGTATACGCAGACGTACGCTGCGATCGGACAACCATTCGAATCGCACCCACTCGAGCGTTCCAGCGATCGTCATGTTGGCTGCAAAAAGAAGGAAAGTACAAGTTCAGCAACACTTGTCCACCATCGAAAAAGAAGCATAGTATTCACCCTCGTCCCCGATGTTGAATGGAAAGGTCTTGTACGGCCGTGAACCCATCTCGCCCTGTCTTGGCGGCCGGCCCGGGTGTAATAACGTGCTCGCCAAGCTCACGCCGACCTTCCATACCCTGACCACGCCTTCCTCAAGCGACATGGTCACCAGCCGGCGGCCGTCGGGGGAAAAGATACATGCAGTGGGGCGGTGGGTGTGTCCCTCGAGGACGTAGAGCTGCGTGGCAGATTTGAGGTCATACATGATGAAGGCGCCTTCGGCAGTGCCGACGGCGAGGCGTTGAGTGGGGCTGTGAAAGTCGACAGTGGGGAAGCTATCGAGGAGGTTAGTTTGTGCGTAACTGGAAAGGGAAGCGACGTACGTTTTGACGACGTGCCCAATGATTTCGGTGGCAGTATCGTGCACGGCGTCTCGACTCGCGGTCGAGTTGGGATCGAGAGATTTGACCACCGCCTCCATCAATCGCGGTAGATGTGGGTACAGTATCAGCGGTCGCTGTCGCATCTCGTCAGCAAGGGCCGATTAACACAAGCCCGATCCAACCTTGCGTATCAAAAATGCCACCAACTGCATCACGCTCTTTCGCTCCGCCACCGACCTCGGATTCAAGATGTCCAACGTCAACACCGTCATGAACAGCCCTGTATTCTGCGTCGCAATATGTAGCATCGCTGAGCGTGCCTGTGGACCGATGTTTTGGACCGAGATTTGCTCCTTGCGCATGTTAGTCGCGAGGGCAAAGAGCGCACGCAAGAGGACCATGCTGTCCACATAGTGTTGCCAGATGTGGAAGCCTTTCGCGCAAAGGTCAACGGCAAGAGTACGATGACTCGAGGCGTCGTCCTGCAGGTACAGCGACATCGATTTGGAGATATCGACGAGGGCACTAGGTGAACGTTAACTCGTCGAATGGAGAATGGTGGGTAGACGATGCACCTTGTTGAAAGGAGACTGTATTTCTCGATGGCCATGTAACCGCAAAGAAAGAGCGCAAGTCCCGACTGCTTCGAGTCTTGATCAGCAGAAGGTTGTAGACACGGCACTTGGGGGGTCAAGTCAGTACAACAAATGTGGAAAAACCAACACGGTGTGCCACTGACGATGATGTTGCCAGGCATCCACCAGTGCAGCACTTTCTTCGTCGGAAAGCTTCACCACGCCTGCGTCGAACAAAATCCTTGCCGCATGACGTAACTCGTCTGTACCCAAGCTTATTAGTGCACTGCAATGACGTACAGACCAGGAACATACTCGACGCGTCCAGCCATTGTCGAGCTAAATAAACGACGTCTGGCGCTTTGAAATGAGATCCGACAACAGACTGAAGCGAGGTGGCATAAAATGTCATCACAGTTTGACAGTCCTCGCTAATGTCTGACGAGAGAACGATCAATTCAGCGACGCTTGGGATTGCGGAAACCAACACACCTCCGTAAAGCGACATTGTCTTGAGAATCGCAACGATGGCAATCGCGCGCGAGGCAGAAACGACGCCTGATATACACCATGCATTCCTGACGTGCTGGTAGTTGTATAGGGTTGTCGCCTCACTGCTCCGAGGATCTCAACACACAAGCTCGAATACATCGCGTAGAGGAACGGGACTCACGAGACATGTCCGACGCCGCCTGAGCTGAAAGCGATACCCAACTTGAGTTCACACACTTCATCGATATCTGGACTCAGTCCAGGGGTCAACAGGATCGACAGCAAAGATCGGAGCTGCGTCAAGGGTAAGGAATGAGTCGTGGACGAGACCGGGGTGATGCCAGACGCTTTCGCATCCACAGTCGTCGACTTCATGAAGCGCTCTAATGCAACCGTGAACGTGCACACTCATAAAGAATATCAGATATAGTATTCCAAATCAAAAAGCATGGACTTACTCGAGTCCACGGTGCCGGATGCGTTGGCAAGGGTTGATACCGAAGGACTTACACGAGTGTCTCTGCCGTCGATTGGCCTGCGGGAAAGGTAAAAGGCGTTCCTCCATCTACAGCGACAGATGTACGACAAACTCACAGCTCGAGCCAACTCGAGGTACCAAGGGTGTCTCTAGCCCTTTCAGTATCCATCGCACGTCGAAACTCACCCGTCTTGATGTCCCACAGTCTTGCAGAGCCGCCAGTATAGAGCACCATGAGCAAATCATGTTCCTCGCCACCGCCATAATGAATGCTTGACAGAGGCGATGATGCACCCGGTAGGACATACAACCTAATCCAAGCAGTCATGCCAATTGAACGAGACAACAGTCAGAACAGACGTACAATTCAAACCCGTCCACTGCCATGACCGCGATCGTGCCATCCTCGGATATGCACAATGCACATCCGCGTAGTGGGCCCGCGTTTTCTTCTTGTTGTCGCACTTGAACGACGTGCAGCAATGGTGCTATAAATTGGACGAAACTTGCGCAGAGTTTTAGGTCCCTAACAAGATGAGATGAGCCCCCCAGCTTCAAAAACGGGTTTCTTCGTACTGTAGAGACCATACAGCGATGCCACCATCGTCTGAACCTCCAATGATGAAGCGGTCCCCCGTGCGCTCGTTGCGAATAAGATGCAGCGAATATATAGACGCAGGAATAGGGATGTTGGAGGTATCTTGAAACTCGATTGGCTGAGTGGAAGATGGGTAAGGAGGCCACTCTGAGGGCAACTTTGTGGAGGTTAGCGCTGCAAATGAGGCATGACGGAGGTGGCCATCGCCTAGAAGAACAAACATTAAACAGGGCGGATAAAGAAAGACAGTAAAGAACGTACTATAGCCAAATATAAGCGAGTTGAATTCTAGGGGAAGCACTGCAGTCAGAGCGGCACCGATCTCCTGGCGGGAAGCCATTGGTAGTTGTGAACACCAAAGCCTATGATACGTTCGATCTTGCAGTTCTGATGGTAAAAATAGGGATACCTCCTTGTGATCCGCGGAGGTATGACGGAGGGTAACAACCGCATTCGTGGCATTGAGGAAAGATATTGCGCTAGGTGTCCCAAGGGGGATCGTCTGAGTCGGGATTGGCCTACACATCACAAAAAGGATCTTGAAACTTTGTTTGGAAACAAAATAATGAGAACAAGACCTACTGCAACATAGCGTTTTCTAAATCAGTTTGATCCCCGTTGGCATCCACAAGGTCTACCTTGTACCATTGGGCGACGCTCTATTGCGCTAGTTGAGTATGGCAAATATCATAGTATGATGACGAGACCTACCCCCAAGACCACAAATGTCTGGCTGTCGACGAGTTGCACGTCCAAGATCCGGCCAACACCCTCCGGCTGAACTTGCATAAAGGACTGATCAAATGCCCCTCCACCAGTTCGAAACTGAAAAACCTACACATAAAACCATTAATTAGGAGCTAACGCGTCATGTGTTCCCGAACACACCAGAACCTCAGTGTCTGTCCAAGCAAGACCCAGTATTGCATCCCTTGCAACGACGTACCGACTCCGAAGCCCTCTTAGACTGCGAGGCGTAGACGAAAACACAGCTTCCCCGACATCCTGATCTTGGCCAAACCAAAGACGCGAAAAATCTGTATTGGGGGGAGCTGGACCCTCGGGCATTGCTCCGTTCACATCCCTGGATGTAATATTCTCAGAGCTTTTGCTACTGAGGGATTTGAGTGAGTTGGGTATTGCCAGAGACCAATGTTCATCAACCGAGTTCGCGGAGGAAGACGCGACGGAGCGTGCGCGGGAGCGAAGCTCAAAGTGAGGGACGACAGAGAATGGCCTGGAGATCATACGGTACTCGCTATTGATGTAAACAAAGGATAACGAGCCTGTGAGGAAAATGGTAGACACAGGATGGTCGATAGCAAAGAGACGTACCGTCTACTTCGTTACGCACTATGTCAGAAGCCTCAGCGAGACCATCAACCTGCCAGTCACCCAATGGTTCAAGCGATGTAGGGTGGATGTTGCAAGGGTCCCCGACGTGAAGTTGGAACAATGAATACCGTGCATACTTGCCCGCAATCTCGTCGGGTAAATCAGGAAGGCCAAAGATCTCCGGATAGGGAGCTCGATATGTGGCACAAGCCAAGATAAGGTGGTCCTTCTGAGGAAAGCAGTTGAGACAGGAACATAAGATAATCATACTGAATGCTTACCTCCTCAATCTGAACTGACTTCAACCGCGTCCAACAATACGTATCATTGCATGATTTGGCAGCCTTCGCAGTTGCAATACATGTACCATCATGCGTGTCAAATACGGACACGTCGCTAAAACACAAATAAGCAGCTGTCATTCCACGAAGACGTAAAGCATACCTGGACTCCTGCAAGGATACCAGCAAATCCGTCACTTCTGGAATGATAAGATCTGCGACTGTGTGTGCTACACCACAACGAGGTGGTAGTATATGAGCAATTAATGCGATGGACTCTTCTTCGGGCTTGTCGTTCAGGGGAGGGATGCACGGCGAACAAGGAGCAGAGAGCGATCTAGGGGTAAATATTGGCGAATTCATTGCGGACAGAAGAGACTTTGGGTCGTCGCGTCCCTTGCTTGATCCTGGACTAACCGGCGAGAGGGTAGAGGGTTGGGTGAACGGGGAAGGAGGAAATGTTGGAGTTCGCTCGATAATGAACGCTTTCTCGAAAGTAGGAAGCAGCGTATCCACGATGCTCCGTTCGCGTGTTGGTCTAGCACTACCCTTGAGTAGATCTTTGAGTCGCTCGGACTCGTCCTCAAAGTCAACGAAACTCTTCGACGCCTGGGCTTGTTCGAGAGATACTCCCGAAACTACACGAGAGCGAGTAGAAGGCTTGATGAGGGCTTGATTCAAAGACAGAGTGGATGGGGATCCCGAGTGTCGACGGGAATGTGACCGTGACTTTGGAGAGGAGGGTGAAGAAGAAGCACGAGGGCCGGAATGTGCGGACGCAATTGGCGTAGGAAAACGTGTGCGAGACAGGGATGGAGGGCTATTTTTCGAGGGGCGCTCACCAGGTAGAGGGGTACCGAAGAGGTACACTGAACCGAACTTTGCTCCGACCGCAGCTCTGAGGGACGCCGACCCCGAGCACTTGTCTGAGTACCAAGCGATCATCCTGGAACATGGTTCATCGATAAAACTCTGCTCTGTCGCATTCGTCTGAATGCTCTGTTGCGCTGTCAGGTGCAGACAAGTCGGAAGCGTCAGCGGCACAAGCATAGCCAACGACGTAGAATGAGAGTAAAAGTACGTCAGCACAAGTCAGAAACAGACAGCCGCGTCCTCTAAGAATGTCGGCGGCATGCACTGGTAGTCAAGTCTTGCTCATGCGTGAAGGGGGAGTTGGAAGTGTCCAAATCTAGCAGGTGTTTGTTTGTTTCCGAGGCCGCTGCCAAACAACCCAGACTTGCCTAATCCAGCCGACAGTGAGAGCCTGCTACTTCGACCAATACTGTCATGTGTCTCCAATGGTGCGACCACGGTTGAGTTGCCATCATGCGCCACTGCCTTCAATTTTCAGAGCCAAGTTGGTAACCAGCGCGGGGAAAGGCGTGTAGCGACGGCCAAAACTCGTTCGTGTCAGTTGTCAAGCCAAGGAGGCTTTTTCGGGCGTGAGGTGAGTAGTCCCAGCTGCCATGGCATTGATATGGTCGATTCAGATAATCGTAGCGCTCGGGGATTACTTGAATCGCCGGAAAGCTCAGCCAGCAACTCCCCATCATGCGGCATGCTGGGCTAGTATCAGATTTCCCCGATCATTCCCGGAACTTTGATCACAACTCTGTACAGCAACGTTGCCACCATTCGCGGCTCAAGTTGGACGGGACGCCACACCGATAACCTCAGGGCCAGGGTTCATCCCTTCGAGTCAATTTACCCTCTTTAACCCCGCAGGCGCAGTCCGACTTGCGTCCATCGCACCTTGGCGGCACCCTGACCATGGGAAGTACTCTGCAGTGTGGCCAGCCCGAAATGTTGCCATCACTCTCTTTCAGGACCAATGTCTCATGGTGGAGCAATGATGTATGATCTTCTATATCCCCCTCAGTAATGACAGAGGCGGCCACCTCCTTGGTTCTCACTCGATCCGAGGAGCATCTCCAACACTATATGACTTCCCTTCTTCATTCTGGCATACCAATTCCCCTGGGATCTTGCACAGGCCCAACGCGCTGAGTTAGTCACAATGCACAGAATAATCCACAGCATCTGTCCTCTCACCGGTCCGGAGTGCTATATCCTGTGCCGCGCTTATTCCACCTTGATGTGAGTCACCATGCTTCCCTTCTCCTCCCTCAAATGATAGACTTCTCTCTACAAGTTCCTTCCGAAGTGAAAGGGAAATCCTCATTCTTCCCATGAGTTCATAGTGGGACCATGCGCAGCGTCTTCGCTTCGTATCAACAGCGTGCGATTTTGCAATTTTACTGGCCACTCCTGCTCCATATGTGCATGTTTAGCACGTAGGTCCCTGTTTCGTCACACCTTGACTGCATCTCGTGTTGCGCTGCGCCATAATTTTTTTGCCGCGCTTTCCAGCAGGCATCTAGGAGCCCCGGAGATTTACCCCACCTGCAGTCCAGCACCCCATCGCGTCCCAAGTACTCATGTTTGTGGACATCACCGCATCCACCTATTGGTCGGAGTGTTTCTCTTGCTCCACTCCTCATGGAGTCTATCCTCTATGGGATTGTCTGTTTCATGTTCCTTCCGCGACGTGGGCCCTTTCACGGTTGACGTTTATCAGGAACTGGGGCTCGCTGAGATCTCGCGCCACGGCGATCGGTTTACTGCCGCCTTTGTGCACAATCCAGCCTGGGCATGCCAGAGACATATCCATCGGGATCCGCAGGTATCAGGCAGGGATCAGTGGCATGGTTCATTTCATCTCAGGGTCTCGAACGAGACATGGAACGTCTCAAGGAGCATGCTGTCATTCTTAGATATGAAAGTGGAAATGATTGATACAGATGGATAGGAAATCTAGTTAAAAACTGAAAAGTTATGTACAGTGGCATAGCCGGTACTTTTGGTGAAAGAAAGTAGTAAGTGGTATAACTTATCGCCAAATGAAAAAACCCCAAAATTAACCTTGCCGAGATATAGTATGCACTATGTTTACACGTTTTCCACAACCGATAAATGGATGCGCTCAGCGCAGATGTGGTAACGAGGGTGCGATAAAGTGTTCATCTGCGGTCGCGTGACTAACAACGGCGGCGTGGATCAGATCTTGCAAGGCAACGCAGACGACCAGACGTACACTGCTTTGTTTCGCATTTTGCTGTCTTCGGACCGTGATCTGGGCCTCCTCGGCTAGTGCTGGACTAGGCGTGCGCCGCACATCATATGCCTTTCAGAGGATGGTCAGCACCCGATGCGCCACTGACACAAAGGCACGACTCACGCTGAGCGCAGCGTGTGTAGGTCCCTGCTGTCTTTGTTTCTGGAGTGCGTATTCCATCTGAGAGGAGTGTAAGTGGGCTCGCGAACGCGCATGCACGAAAGACACCCACCCTCGCTCTGCTATGTGCTGTTGCGTTATAGTGCATCATGTCATAAGGCATCGAGGACATGGATGGAAGTGCATCAAGCGAGCGCGTCATGGAGGGCAATGCAGTGAGGTTTTGTGGTGGGGAAGCATTGGAGGAGCCAGAGGAAATCGACCTTTCAGATGGTGCCATGGAGGAGGATGAGAGTGTTCGTTGATACTGCATAGGGAGTCGACTTTTGCTGGAGGGAATTCCTTTGGGTTGGCCCATCGGCCTTATATCATTTCGAGTCAAGCGGCGCTCCTGGACAGGGACGATGACGATTGGGCTAAGCGGATATTACCGAGGGCGTGGTGCAGGTTTGACGCAAGATGAACGGGAATCTAGCATGATGACTCCCCGTGGTTTATCAGCGCGACCAATCAAAGGGTACGGGGATAAGGCAGTGTCAACAGCTTGCCTTGATTCTCCATACACGGCTTGTCCCCGCCCTATTTTGGGATCCCAACACGTTTTTTGCAGCGCAGCTCCCACATGTCTTATAGTCAACCTTGGAATGCGACATCCCACGAGGCGAGCGCCAGTCCAGTGCAGGGATGATCGATGATGCCCCACTCAGGGAGCTGCGTTTTCATACATAATGACCGGAATATCTACGATACACTCCAGCATCCAGTGATGATCACCAACATGTCAGGTCTGTCAGGCATGTAAAGAGGGAGCAAACGTACAAAAGGCCACAATACACACCTCGAGCAGCACCGTATCCGTGTGCTACGTAAAGCCGCAGCTGAATTCCGACAGTCATCATCATCTGGTTTTCCAGAGAGCGTCGAACTGCGAGTGATGACCACTTTCTGAGTGACAACTCCAGTCATTTCCGTCGATTTCCCAGAGCGTTCGAGTGGCACCTGCCCAAAAGCAGATGTACTCGATCAAAGGAGCATAGATGCGAATTTCTGCGGCGATTGCACGTTGCAGTACTCCTGTTACTGGGGGAACCCACGAAGTGACATCGACTTCCAATACTCGGAGCTGGTGCATAGCCATCAGTGCACCATGGAAGCGATATGACTTGGAGCAAGTGAGATAACCGTATTAAAGGACCATAAAAAGGGAGTGGCTTACGTTGCGAGGCAATGGCAATGGAATCGTGCCAATATGACGGAGTTGAGGGCACGTTTTTGTAATTGATCGGAATATATCGATAGAAAGTCCTTCTGGTAGGTGGAGTATGCTCAGGGCCCGAAGAGAAGAAGCGAGACGATATAGTTTTGGGATGAATGCCAGGACGTCGACCTCGGAGTTCTTGTCAAGTACGACTTGCAGATGTGTGAGCATCGAGCCAATGTGCACAATGTGTTCAGCGGCTGCCAACGGGCCTTCAAATATCCGGAGCTCGGAAAGACTGCCCCCTTCCAGGTGTAGAGTAGGGTCGTTGACGGGCCCGTCTACGGTGTGTAAACTTTTGAGTTTATTTTGGCTTTCTAGGAACTTGACAAGATACACATCCCAGTGAAAGAGGAGCTTAGCCTCGAGAAGCTGGAACGGAATATGGGCGATATCACCCAAGACCCAGCTGCTGGTAAAGGTAGGGTCTTGCAGCAAAAGATACTCTAGCGAGCGCATTCTAGACAACGCCAGCTGCAACGTGGACCAGAACTGCTCTGGGATCTCCCGTTGCCCCCGTCTGCCGTCTGGGAAGAAATAGAACGAGCGAACGTATGGACCGAGGCGTGGCTGCGATATGATGGATTGGCAGGCGCAGAAAGTGATCTGGATGTTCCCCGACATGATGACTTCATATAACTTGGCTTCTGCTTCATGCTGGAGGGACTTGCACGTGAGACACAGTGCCGTCAGATCGCTGCGTCGTGCCCAGCGGACGATTCGGCTGCACACGTCGGGTGCGAGAATGGTGGGTGTCATTGAAACGCTAGAGTCAGTGTCAGTCGCCCTGCCCGACGTCCAAGACGATGAAAACGGACGTCCAGGACGCTGGTGGCGCGTCTTTTTAACCAGCGAGGCTTGAGATAGCACGGGCGGCGTGGTCAGCCGAAAGAAGGTTGCAAGTGGCGACCCTTTCCAAGTTCGCCGCTGTCGTTTACTTGACTTTTTTCCCCTACCATTCGCTACAACCAATGGCCGCCGTTTCTCGTACAGACTTGCTGGCTTGGGTCAACGACCTCCTGCAGCTCAACTACACAAAGGTCGAGCAGTGCGGCACCGGCGCCGCCTACTGCCAAATCCTCGACTCCATCTACGGTGCGATCGCCTCATAGATCCCCTGCCTCGATCATCCCATCAGTCCAATAACCCGCCCTCCAGGGGACATTCCGATGTCGCGCGTCAAGATGAACGCGAAACACGAGTACGAATTCGTCGCCAATTTCAAGGTCATGCAGAACGTCTTCAAGGCAAAGAAGATTGAAAAGGTGCGTGGGTCTACACGCCATCGATAACGCGCCATGCCGACCCTGCGTATAGCCCATACCCATCGAAAAGCTCGTGAAATGCAAAATGCAGTGCGTACACCCTCGTCCGCGTTCGCGATGGCCACATCCGTGACCCTGGATCTGTGGCAGAGACAACCTCGAATTCTTGCAGTGGATCAAGCGTTTCTGGGACTCGAACTATGGCGGTCAGGGCTACGATCCGGTCGCACGAAGGAGAGGCGCTCCCACGGATACCCCAGCTACCATCGCGCCGCTCTCCGGTCCTCGAAGTGCCAGCGGTCTCGGCGCAACTGGCCGGTCTGGCGGAAAGACGCCCATCAGTGGTCACCGCGCCGGTTCAACACAGCCAAACGAAGCCGTCCAGAATCTCCAAACACAACTTCGCGAGATGACCACCCACATGGAGGGCCTAGAGAAGGAACGCGACTTTTACTTTGCCAAAGTACCCCGATTCTAGTTCACC
>JBBPJY010000284.1:0-12534 GCA_038088975.1 Xerocomus cyaneibrunnescens
TAACCATCCCCATAGATGGCACAGGCACAGGCGAAGTCAGTGTGGGGTTACAAGAAGAGAGGATAGGCCGTGACACGTGGATGGCCATCCTCAACGCCCTCACGCGCCTCAAGGCTGCGCGTGAGGTAGAAGAGGAGCCCGGGAACACGCATGACGCAGGTCGTGTTGTAGATATGGACACACGGGAATAAAAACATCTGACGCGCTGCACGGCACGGTGGTAAGCATACGATACGACGAGAACATCCGTGCGTTTCTTTTTTTTCTGATATGAGGGACCCCGTCCAAGACACCGACGCCCAACGCCCCATAATAATGTAGCTTCCGTCGACAGTGCGGGTATAGCGTTTCAAAGGACTTCTCAAGGCGCCTTGTCGGCCTGGAATACCCTAGTTATGAATTGAATCGAAAGCACGTTTCGAATTCAGTCATGTATCGGACACTTACGCAGATGCTTCTGTGACGGCCTCCCGGAGCTCCTCGTCTTCGGAGAACTGTGGCTTCGACTCGACCGTATCCTGTGTTTCACGGATAGGAGGCGTTCGACGTCATGGAAAATGAAATGGAAGCAACGTACGATGAGTGTCTGGAGCTCCTGCAACGCCTTTTCCAGGCGATCGTTCGTGTCCTTGATCATTCTCTGAGACTCTTCGGATATCCTTCTCTACGGAATACGTCCGGTTCGATGGAAAATGGCAAAGAGCCACCGCGAAGACGAGAACACAGGGCATCGTGATCGAATTAGCGCACTCTCATTTCCGCGCTGTGCCCGCATGCACGCACGACACGCAGCAACCCAGCAAAGTGATATGCGTGTGTCCATGCGTGTGTGACGGGCGAGGCGAAGATACGTACAGCATTTTTGATGTCCCACTCTTCGCCGTTCTCAGCGATGATTCGGTCCAGTTTGCGTTGGTGATCCTCCGCTTCCTTTTTATATAGATCGTGTTCTTTGAGCAGCCTGTTTCATTCGATCGATGTGACGTGGTCAGCGTCAGAATCTGGGACGCATGGAGAGATAGGCGGAAATATGACCCTGAAACGCGCACCGTTTGGCTGCGCCAACCTTGATTTTCATCTGGCGCCGGACAGCCAGCTTCTGAGAGTCTGTTCCCTGTGCTGTCGCCATGGTGTACGATGTTGTGGTTCGATAACAAAGTCGGATGGTGGTGATAAGCCACAGCATCGATAAGCTCATTCAGTCCAAACACACAATAGCTGATAGGAAGCGATGGTCGTTTCATAAACTATAGGTTATAACAACAGCAGTGCTACATCATGGACGTAGTACAGCTTGGTGCATGTCGGGAACCAAGACAAATACACAATGCCTACAAGTCAAGTGCGGGACTGAAACGACTGACGCATGTGCAGTCAAAAGGGAAAGGCGGATACAGATGGTACCAGACATGAAGTGCCAGGGCGAGGCGTGTGCTAGTAGCATGTGCAAGGCGGGGAGGCGATATGAAGAAGGGAGCATCAGAGTAGGGCGTGACAAGGCATATCGAAATGCAGAACACGATCCAGATGTGATACTTCCGATGCCTGCAAGCAGGCATGATAGACCCAGGACCAACCCCAACAGTTCGCTCGAGGCGCTCAAGCATATCCAACGTACAGTCGACTAGCGAGAGGACGAGGAGCGAGCACAGCGAAAACGAAATCATGGGATGCATCGAGAGAGCCACATATCGTGTCCTGAAACGTTCTTTCATCAACAGCCCTCGCAGAACGCGTACCCTGAGACCCAACCAACAGATACACCAGTGTCCACCAACCCACCCTCATACAATGAGAGGGGCAGTAGGGCACGTTGACGTCTCGCCAATACTCGCCGACAGGTCGGGGGAAGGAGGGATGGTGTGAAAGCAAGCGGTGATCAGTCGCCTACTTCGGGGGAGATAGATGCGTATAAATCAGGCGTAATAAACAATGCGTGTAGGTGCGGTCCTCTTCAAGTACGTGCTGACGGCTAACTAAACCGGCCATGGTAGTACGAAGACGCGGAGAGGTGAGATGATGCCAGTGTATCGGCTCGCACGAGACACGTAACCCCAACTAAGGGGTCGTTCGCCTACAAGTGCGCATGAACTGAATTGGTCCGGGACGGGAAGACGACAGGAGACAGGTGGGAGAACAAGATGGACGCGCGAGCATCATGAGTGGCGTAACCAAGCGCCATACAGTGCTGCGGTCTTGCGTCGGTGTCTTGTCGTATCTTCCATCAACCACGACCAGGAAGTTCAACATTCATCGAGATCTCCAGCTCTAATGGGGGCAATCCGGTCGACAACTAACCACAGGCTAGCCATCGAGCAGATTTACGGAACCGAGAGCGGGGTGGCACGGCCGACTTGTCTGTAAACCAAGATGCCGGCAAAGGGACCAAAGAGGTGGCCAGCCGACCTGAGGGACACGCTGACGTGAGGGGGTGTCGTAAACAATGCTGAATAAAAAAAGTGTGATGCTAGTGTCCGTTGTAGTGATGCGACCTGCGATCCAGGCAGGTATTCCAGTCATGCGAGTCATCTCTGCAATAATAGTCCATGAAAGATAATGTAAGCCGACGACGCGGGGGTTTTTAAGGTTCAGGACGAGGTCAACAATCAGAAGCTTGACTGTGATTGTTGTGATACAGCTGCAACCGCAGCAGCAGCGGCAGCATGTCGTTGCTCGGCAGTGCCAAGCATCAAAGCCTCGTTCACGCTAGGCCAACAGTAAGACAGAGTCGTAGATATGAAGCGGAGAGATACCTACGTGCGGAGTCGCTGAACCTCATTCTCGGCTTGCTGGAGCCTCTGTTGAAGCTGTTGTGCGGTCATCTCGAGGTACTTGACATGTGTAGTAGCGCGGTCGAGGAGAGAGACCTTGCTCGACTTCTGGTTGGAGACGGGAAGGGCATCCTTGAGTCGGCGGTAGCCGTCGCGAAGCTCGTCACGACGCCTCTGCTCGGACTCGATGCGCTGACGACGAATCGTCTCGCGGCGGACATCGGTAGTATTTCCAGCATTGATCGCGGGCTGGAAGTCGTCATCGTCCTCATCCGAGTCATCGTTGCGCGACTTCCGTCTCGGGGTCTTTGCCGCGGAACGAGTCGCCGGAGCAGCGATGGGGTTGAAACGATGAGAACGGGGGACGGAGGCATATGGAACGCTGTGGACCGACGAGGGCGAGTGGGTGCCACTGCCGCGGCTGCGTCTGCCAGAAGTGAGGCCATCGGAGGAGAGCTCGCCTGCACTCAGGTTGTAGACGGCAGGGGGGGAGATGCCGTTATCGGGAGGGGTGTAGGGACGACCAGGGGAGGCAGTCGTGTAGTTGGCGGAGGGGGTGTACGAGTACTCGCCGATGGTGTTGGTCAAGTTGAGGGTGTTGAAGTCGAGACGAGGAGAAGAAGAAGAGGGACCAGGCACTTTGGAAGAGGTGAGTGATAAGAGGAAATGAGATCACAAAGCGACATACAGGCCATGGTAGAAACGCCGTAGGGGGACTGAGGGTACTGAAGGTAGGGCTCGAGGTTGGAGAGGGAGTCGTAAGTGAAGGGGGCATCCATGAAGGTGGGGCTGCGAGGGTGCTCGAGGAGGGTGGATTCCATGGCGTCGTAGAGGTGCAGAGATGAAAAGCGAGAATAAAAAAAAAAACTGGAATACGAGGGGACCTGATATAGCGGGTGAGCTGGCGCTGGTTGGTTATGAGGATGAATGGACTTACGTGAAAACAACAAAGAGCGGGCGTTGTCGTCCCAACCGCACAATAGAGCACAAGATCAAAGAAAAGAAGAAGAAAAGAGAAGAAAAAAAAGGCGTCGGGTGAGGAGGAGGAGAAGGTCGGTCGGGCAGGTTTTAAGAGAGGGAATGAGGAACCCCCGCCGAATCTGATCCCGCCTAAATATCGCCCTTACTGTCACCCGATATGGGTTTGTGTTCGCACGATCGCATAATTGGCAATCTGGGTATTTTGGCGGCCTCGTGTGCCGGAATTTGTAGCCCCTGCAAACCTTATGATGTCCAATGTTTACATAATATTCCCATCTAGCTTTTTGATAGGGCAATGCCGAGCCGAAAGAGTGGATGCTCTCCCCGGTGCCCTGCCGTGTTACCCGTTTGATTGTCCGACAACGCCATGCCCTTTTTTCCCAATTTATCTCCGCACCGCTTTTCGTGTTTCCACATGTCCTCCGCCCCGCGGGTCCGGCGACTAGCTATTCCAAGATCCGGCATGGCCGAGGATTGCCGCCCGAATCGTCCCCGCTCCCTCCCCTCCATTCCCAAGCCCCTTGCGACATGTGTCCCCCTCTCTGCAACGTTTTCTTCATCTCGCACCGCTATTGGGCCTACGCCGCATCATACCATACCACCGATCATCTGCGTTATCCACCAGGGAAATGAAATTGTCGAGCCGAGATTGCAGCGTGTCACGCTCGCCTTCTTGTCCAAATATACATCTTATCACATTCACCCCTTCTTCCCAAAAAATAATTCTCGTTGGTTGCGGTCTCCTTGTTCTCCCCAGGGTCTTAGTGCGTTCTGAATCGCACGGAAACAACTTTTCCCTGCCGTCACCGCTGAAGTCATATGCAGATCCGTGTGACTGATGAGTCGCCCTACCCCTGTTATCACAATTCATCTTATTGTTCCACTCTCAACTTCCAATTCACCGCATCAACGACATTCTCCATCACTCCATCCCTACCCACACATCTCAAATGAACGTCACTGATCTAATTATCCTCTCTGACGAATCTTTTGCCGGAGATCTATACGGGAAGCAGACGAAGCCTAGCGCTATGCCGTCGTTCGACGGGAAATACACCCACTAGTTTCCATCAGATGGCAGTGACGTGACCCTACCCACGTAATTAGACTTTAAGCAAAGACACGCACCAGCAAGGCGTTCACTCTCTCCTCTCTGGGCAATCCGAGTACTTCGCAGCACCGACGGTGAGTCACGGACCTTGGCACTACGCAACGCTTCATTCCCCGCGGCGTTCACATCATCCTCGTCTGGCACGGAAAAAAAGTGCCTCATACATTGTCCCCTTGCTCCGTTGATCGGAAGATTTCTGGAATCCCAGTATCAATATGTAGATGTCGAGCGTACAACTGCGTGCCCTTTCTGCTCACGTTATCCGCACGCCTCGCATACTTACCGAGTGGCCAATGACCGTCAACATGACGCTGCAATCTGCGGTTAACTCCAGTCAAAAAGCGACATGATCAGTAATGGGAACATATAGCTTAGCGAACGAAGGACGCCGTAAATTTGAGGGCGCATCAGCTGCGTGGGCTACTCCGTTGGGAATAGGTTGAAATTCAGCGGAGCCAAAGATGGATATAGCAAAAACAAATGCACGATGGTGTCGAGACCACGAAAGGTGCTCGTACGATCAGATCACCTGGAGTGAAGGGCGAGTGGGGGAGAAGAATATTCCATGTAGCGCCGCGATGGGACGAACCACGGCCAGGGACGTTGTATTGGGGATTCCCTTCCATTTTAGAAGCTGGTCAAAAATGAACCAGATGAAAAGGGATGACATGTCCCTTGATCGCTTGCCAAACGAGAATGCGCTGTTTGAGCGCAGGGCCTTCCAACTCGGAGAACCCTATAGACGATTGGTTTAGTTAGCGCCAAAAAAACGCCTACCAGATTGCTGTAGACTGCTCGGGAACCTGGCCAGCCGCAGCGCTGAAACGAGAAGAGAAGGGAGGGAGGAGGCGTCCACGATATGTTATGAAGGGTCACGCGTGACGGTGTGACCTGGAATGTGTTTCCTCGCTGTCCGATTTTCCCAAAGGATCGTTGATCAGCCAGCCGTCTGTCCGTGATGTGTCCTGCCCACAAGATCTGCCGCATCGGTCACTGCTCGCTACGCCCTGGTCTACGGCCGAACTATACTTTGCCCTTCCCACTCAAAGCGCTTCTTCTGCCTGGATTTTGCTCCCGTGGTCTCCCCACTGCCCGCCTGAGAGAAATGAGTCCGCCGCATCATTTGGGGCCAGACGGCGCCAGTAGCTAGCATATGACTCATGCGGCGTTCCTTCTGCCACTGACAGAAGAAGGCGTGCCTCATGTCACATCGGTCGCAGATCACCTCACCGCCATTCGCCCCCTTTTGACAATCATATGCTGCGCGACAGCGCCCTCCCTCCCTCTGCTACATCAAAGAATGGAACAGGTTCGACGTCCCCAAGGACTTTGCCTATTTCATCTCCGCCCTGTCGAACTGACCCGTTCGGGAAGGCATCACCGTCTTGCTGAATCCGTGCCGGTTCTCCCTACGGCAATGTCTCCATCTTGCTCGTCGATGGCGTCCGGGTTCCATACTCGGCACCGACAAGTTGATCCGGATGTCCAGACCTCGCTCCAGAGGACGCGGAACGTTGACGTTGAGGAATGTACAGACTTACGGCTACCTGTACACAGACAGGCCGACGGGCGCACCGGAATCCGAACACGCCCTCCGCCCAAATCGCATCGCCTGCGTTCTCGGCCGTTTAGCTCAAGCTCCGACCTGACTCGTCCAGGTTTCACTCTTCCTGTACGCATGCGCCGCGGATTCAGGGTCGTCACGGATTGCAATATGCCAGCGCAGCTGCGTGGAAAAACCCCGACCCTCCATGCCAGTTGGTCATCAGAGATATACCATATTTGCCATCCTTCATCTCGCGTATGCTCTCCTTTTGAGTCTTCCAGCCGCCGAGGAACACAGGAGCTTGTCATGCGACCGTAAAACACTTTGCCCTGGTTTGTGTACGCTTTCGTCATCGTTTGGCAGCACCCTCGCTACGTCACGCTGTCAACATTGGCTGATGGCAGTGGCTCCGGCCTCCGGGAATGTTGGATGTGGTTTTGCGCAGCAGCGTGGGCCGCTTCTGTGTAATACAATTCGCTCAGGGTTCGTGCTTCGTTGATCTGTGGTATACAGGATCCCGTAGCTGGCTGAGCCTGATTGCAATCGAGGGTCCCCGCGCAACTCCCCTTTCTTCTTACCCTAGCGCCAGAACAATCAGCGGAAACCCGCCACCTTGGCACGTTCGTCGCTATTGTCAATAGTTTAGCGAGTAGGGACGCACTCGAATTGCAAAAAGAAAAAGGATATGATATTGCATGTGCCGTGACTATGAAAACAGAGGAGCTCAATGTATCAGGACATCTCACTGACGAAGTGTGCGAGATCAGTCCTTCCGGAGCAGTTCATCACCATCCCCTTTCGGTAACCATTTTCTCTCCAGCCCACTGCTAGAGCGGGCATCCGGCGACAACAACACCTCCCCACAGGGGTCCCAGGGCCAAACAGATCTCCCCTTCCAAAACAGGGCGGGGCAAACAGCTGACCAGTACATGTTATTTCGGCGGATGAGCTGTCATAAAACTCGGCGTATGCTCCTTGCTTCTTCCGTCGCGTGAATTCGTCAAGTAATTCGTCAAGAATCGTTTCGTTCGGTCGTCATGTCGTTCCTGCGGTCGTAGCAAGGTGGGCAAACATCCAACCACCGACGAGGTAGAGAATCGCGTGAAGGTAACAGGTGTGTAAGAGTGTTGATGGCGGTCGATGAAGGGTCGATTGACCGTCGAGAGGGGTTGCAACGTGAGTGAGTGATGAGAAAATGTGAAATAAACGAGGAAAAGGGCGCAAGGGAGATTGTGCGAAATGAACTACATCCGCTGGGGATAGGCAGGTCGGAAAGAAATGGGGCGGAAAAGAAGTCGAGGAGCTTATCGATCAACAAGATGAGGCGGTTAATAAACAACCGCGCGCTCTCGGATCGACAAGATAAGACTTGGGCAGCCAAGCCAGCAACATCGAGTCGTTGACAGCGTAGTGGAGGTGGAGGGAAAGGGGGGAAAGGGGTGTTTTGAACGAGGTTTCGCGCACCGCGCTGTGCGACCAGCGCCGCAAGCTCGACAAGTCTTGTTCGAGTATGGTGTGTCGCCTCTCCCTTGATTCGCCAAAAGAAGGAATACAAAAATACAGAATACGCAATGAGGCAAGAATGTTAAGAGAACAATGAAAAGAGGATGAAAAAGGAGCAAAGTCCATCAAGGCAGCAGGTTCGATTTGGATTCCAATCAGTATCCTTCTGATGTGGCAGGACTGCGAGAGTCCTCCCGCGGTGGCTCCTGTCCTTGCACGTGAGTGAGCGAGTGGCTCGGCATCCCTGGCTCAGGCGGAGGCGACAATGGCCTGTTGCTATCGACAGCGTGGATGTTATTGTTGGTGGAGGGCGGGGGTGTGCTAGCGACACCAAGCGAGATCTTTTCGTTGACGGCACGCAACCGTTGGACCTCCTGTTCCAGCACAAGGAGACGAGCCTGCATCTCCTGTGTGGACTTTTCGAGGAAGATAATGTGATTGGTCGCTAAAGTAAGACAGGAGTGAGACGATAGCTATCCAACCGTCAATGAGGCCTACCTCGCTCGAGCAACGAAACCTTGCTGCTCTTCTGGTTTGAGACGGGGAGGACGTCTTTCAATTTTGCATAGCCATCGCGTAATTCGTCTCTCCGCCTCTGCTCAGCCTCGATTCTTTGCCGCCGCGTCGCTTCCTTTCGGGAGTGCGCGAGGTTTTCAACAAAGGTAGCACCCATATCTTCGTCGTCTGAGTCGTTTAAAGAACGGCCGCGACCACGTCTGCCAGAAGAGCTCGTCGTTGGGGAAGGAGTCGGGTTGTAACGTAGGGAAGTGCGATGTACTAAGCTGGCACCTCTGGACGATGAAGGGGAGCCAGTCCCGCTGCTGTTTCTCGAATGGTGGTAGATGCCGTCCGCTGATGTGTCTGATCCTGAAATGGGAGGGGACAAGGGATCATACATGTGAGGGGAGGGCGGAGGGGGAGAGCCTGCAGGCAGGGCCATTGACACATGTTGTGGCGATGAAGTGTACACGGGTGGCGGATATTGATGCGTGGACATGAGGCTGAGATTATGGAACTGCAGACTCTGATGGAGGTCTGGGGCGGATAGATGACCTACATACAAAGTACACGAGCCCATTATCAGATCAACATGAGGCAGAGGCGAGTAAAAAACGCGAGGAAGTGCACCCACGCGGATGAGTGGCAGGATGCTGAAGCGGATAAGAGTGCTGGTGTGTGTGCATCTGGTGGTTGTATGCGAGAGAGTAAGAGGGTTCGTGGTCGGCGGGATAATAGCCATAAGGACCTGTCTGGGTGAGATTTGGGTTATGATCGTCGGGGATGTGTTGGTTGTGCTGGTGGTGCTGATCCATCGTCTGCGGGTCGTGTGTGGGTCGTGGACTGAAATGAAAAAAAAAAAGGGTAACGCTGAGATCGTGCACGCAATGTGATAAAAGGCAAGAAACGGGGTCGAAGAAGGGAAGAAGAAGCAGGAAACAAAGGACAATGGGGTCACCAAGGTCGTGATCCTCGTTTACGCTCGACTCGAGGCTCAGTGACGCCCGTCCCCCCTCAGCTTCTCACGCATGTTCGCATTTCGTGCATGAATTCTACATTAGCCGGCCCCCGTACAAGAGATCGTTCCTATCGATGAACATGTATTCCTCCGCCATATCGAGAGCCGATGCAAAATGAAATATCTCCCATCGACCAAAAGCAAAAATGTCACATTCCTGGGAAGACCATCCCTCGATCACTGGTCGAAATCGGGGGTTCGACCGGAAGAGAATTTCGGAACACACCATATGTCCTACCCGGTGGCAGATGGGCGTTGGGCAAAGGTCACGAGTGCTGAGGTGTAGGTCCGAGATTACGATCTGCGTGAAAGAAAAATAATAAAACGTAATTCTCTATTGCAACGGTATGGGAAAGGGTTCAACGTTGGCTCGATGGAACAACGCTCGAGTCTAGACACTGGGGCCGGCGAGGTTGTACCGGTCCGAAGTCGGTTGCCAAAGCACTCGTCGCGATGGAGTGAACGAGACAGGTTTGGGTGTGTCAGTTTGTCAGAGACTCGAGAAATTAAACGCCTTGCCGCCGCAGACGACCCCGATGGCCAAAAGTCGCGACTACGAGCGGGAGCACGCCAGGGCTACCCACGGAATGGAGTGGGACCACAAAAAGAGCGAGCGTCGTGTTAGCAACCCCCATACCAAGGTCACGTGAGCTTCATTCATTTTCGAGTTCTTCTGAGCTCGTCGTCGTCGACGCTGAGCCCAGCGACGTAGACGAACATTTGGCACCATCCGGAGCCACCATACACGACATACAACGCATTTTTATGTCTTGACCTGCTCCTGTTTCTCGAGGTGCATTTGTCTTCCTGTCTATTCATCGCCGCACCGCTCACCAGCATGAGCGCAGTTCAGGATCATCTGGGCGTCTCGGCTCTGAATCGCTTCCTGGATCAACACTAGATTCATATTTTTGATCGCTTTCTACGGCCGGCGGACCCGCTTGCCATGCAACCTCAGCGGAGCTCTTCTTGCTCTGCTTCCTGCCAGAGTCCAGGACCGGGACCGGGCTGGGCTCCTCCACGCGCACCTCTTCCGCCTCATCGGCTTGCAAAGCTAGCCAATGCTCTTGGTGTGCCTACGCCGTTGCCTGCAATGACCTTGTCTGCTTCATTATTGTCTTCGTCTCAAGCTCATTTAGGCAATTCGCCATCGTCATCAAATACTGATCTCCCCTGGCGCTCGGTCACACCACATACTGCCACTTCCCTTAACTTAGTATCTCCGGTTCAATCCAAATACCTCTTACACGTAATACCTCCAGTGCACCTCCCTCATGACGCTGACTTCGACTCCACCGACCTCGCCCCTCCTCCATCGACTGCCTCTGGATATCACACTCAGTTTCGCCGCGGAACTCTCGTAGCACTACAGTCGACACTCCAAGCGCAACTCGTCGTCATCGCAAGGGAATATGCTTTACCAAGCACGATCGGGATCGTCCTTTACCTCGTGACTGCCTCCCCGCAGAGTAGGCAGGGCAGTCCCCTGCCTTCTTCTCCAACCTGCGGTGGCCCTGGCGGAGGAGAACCAGGTCCAAGGTTGTCAGAAGAGATATGGAAACACATATGCACAAGAGTGCTCCGCGCAGAAAGGGGGGAGATCCTCGCCTTATCTCAAAGTGGGGCCCCAAATCCTTTTGGCCTTGGCCTTACTGTGGGGTCCAACGGCCCGTCGCAGTCCTTGCGACCCTTTCTTACTCCAACGCGAACTGAGTCTTCGCGCCCTCTCGCGTGCCCCATCACCCCCTCAACCTCCACCTCGACTACGTCATCTGTGTCAGATACCCGGTCTCCCGAGAAATCCGCGGGGATCTCGTCCCCACATTCAGAACCAAATACTCCAGACACTTCCCGCTCATCAGATCATGGGCCCCCTGATATCGAGCTCCCCGGTTTGAATTCACCTTCAATCATACCGATCCTTGCAAAGGTAGAATTTGATATTGACAGGCGAAAGGCTACTTGGTATGAGCCTTGGGTGCGAAGTCGGCGTATGAAAGGGACGGAGAGCCGCTCCAGTCATCGTTCCGATTCTCGATCATGTCCTCTCGACTCGGACAACTCGACGGATGAGAAACGAGCGCCGTACGATCTTAAATTGGTGCGGAGAATGCAGAAACCACCATTTTTGCGGTCTCAGGATGACTTTGATGAAGGGGATGAAGGGGAACAGCTTGATGATAGGGAATATGCGCCTCTCTCAGAATTGCCGAACGACGATGCAGCTGCACGCATAACTTCTACTGTAGAACATGATCCACTTGGGGATGTGTTTGGTACCGACGCCGAGACCTGGACGGAAATTCATGCTGAATCAGATACGGTGAGACGGAGGGTCAATAATCCTAACGTGGTAGAGCTTGCATTGGATGCAACGTTGCTTGCTACTCTTCCCGAACAAGGACAAGAGGAGGGTAGTGAAACAGACGATGTCGGCGAAGTTCGGGACATCATTCGACGGGTGTCACGTCCCACTCTCCATGTATCGATTCCAAATTCCACGGAATTTGAACGGAGGTCAACACCATCTACAGCTGTTGGAAAGCGACCTATGCCACCGCCTTTGGTCCTTGTTCCTAAATCACCAACCAACTTGATAGAGGGAGGGACAGAAGATTTTCACGACGAGGGGTTGTCTCTTGAATTAGAGCAAGAGTTTCAGCGATCGCGTAACCCTGGGGAAGAGAAACGAGTAGGCACTTTGTTTGAAGACCTAGACCTTGGTTTGGATCTGGGGGATGACGACAAAGAGGTTCGACATCTATTCTCTTTCTTTGCCTCCTAGACTGACCACTTGTTACTGCAGTACGATGAGAATGACCCGAACGACCGACGGCGAAGTCAATATCTCATGAAAGCGAAACTGGACGAGATCGAAAGGGTAAGTATTATCAAAGTGCTAACCGAGGTGTAACCCAACAAGCGATTTCAGACCCTTGCTCAATTCTCGCCGCAACAATTGAAGACAGCGATTATGGATGAGAAGTTGACGATAACACATCACTGTAACCCCTCAACTACATCACAATCGCGTGCACCAGCTCCAGCCGAGTACGTATAATTCTGACAACCACTTATCGCATCTAAAGGCTTTGGAAGGCTGTCT
>JBBPJY010000285.1:0-23627 GCA_038088975.1 Xerocomus cyaneibrunnescens
GCCGAGTGTAAATGATGTCGTACCGCTCCCTTCCCCGCCGGATTCAAATCGCTCCTCCCTTGATGTCGACCTCGAGGCTGGCCGCGCCGTGCGACGACTGATCAATGATGATGTCGTTACAAGCAAACCGTCAATGCGAAAAGTAATACCTCCCGACGTAACTTCTGAAGGCGAGCCTGTCGAACTATCTCCAACGGGCGAGGAGGATACGGACTTGCTTGCTGATACTGCGCCATTGGAGACTGTTCCTAGTCCATCGTTACCCGTCGAATCGGAGCAAGCGGTAACAGTCGATGTCGCAGAGTCAAGTACAGCATCACCATCCGCCAAAGAGGATGGTCCTCCAGAGACGACCATTCGACTAGTTGGGGGTGGCTCGTCATCTGACGTGGACTCGACACTTCTTGACGCTGTGGAAGAAGCCGTTGTGTCTGACGCTCCTGCCGCTGTTGTTGCAGAGTCCAGTGAGTCTTCGTCTAAGAAAGAACAAACCCACGACAAGACCAAGTCATCGAGTCTTTCGACCTTCAAGAGACTTAGCGCTCATCTTGCAAGCGGGAAATGGAAGAAAGACTCTATCAGTAGTAATAGTGTCAAAGAGGCACTATGACGTCCGTTCATTTTCATTGCAACTGCGCATATTTGGTTTAGTTCCGCATGTACGCAATGTGTTCTCCCTGTGCACGCTAGTCTCGTGCACCAGGGCCCAACACATTCCATGTCTCCCACAGGACATTCGGCTTCGTTTCGCCAAACTGCGACCCCTCTCTTTAAGCATTACATCCCTTTTCTTCACATTTCCCTCGAGACAATCCTCTCCCAGTCATCGCATCTCTTCCTATTTTCTTTGATTCCGTTGTTTGCTATACCCTTTGCGTAACTGCACCACATACATCATGCTCTGCGATCTCACTAATGTATGTTCAAGAGGCTCGGGTGGAGTTTCTTGGAGAATTTACACGCTTTCCTAGTCTGACATTCAGTTGACAACGCATTGAAGACGAACGAGCATGACATTTCACGACTGTAGCTACTAGTTGAATACTACAGTAGATTAATCCAATCTGTCGTGACCACTATGTCACAACTCCGAAACTCAGTGAACACGTCTCACTCACACTCAGTTCAGACACGCCAAGTTGGGGAGCGAGCACCGTCTTTTCCGCGTCTTCGATGGAGGGACGCGTCCTTAAGTTTTCGCGTTTTCGGCCAAACAGTGTAGCCAGCCGGTGCTGTCCGGGATGCTCGGAGACATAGCTTTGGATTTCCGTCCTTGCATGTGAAACCCACCAAGCGTTCTCCCACCGGGCGGTCCAGTCCTAAGCAACCGGCGACTTGAATGTTCTCGTAGAAACGTGCCAGCGGGGAGACTTGTTTTCGTGCTTGACCATTTCGGGGACGGGTCAAGAATTTGGACGAGAACCTGCCACTAAAGTTCATTTCCGTTCTTTGAGACACAGTGGGAAGCAGCGTAAGAAAGTTCGAAGCTTCAGATATGATAACAATAAATTAAAAACATCCCATCCGCAGGCAAACAGGTCTAGATCACCTTGTTACAATATATGAACACTTTGCGGCCGCAGTCGGGGAAGTGGTTCAACTACCGCCCTTTGGGCTTCAAGTCTCAACACTGGTGAGCATTTATCACGGAGCAGCATCATGCGTGTGCTCCTTTGTCACGCGTATTAGCTAGCATTCACTCAAGATTTCTTGGACACTAGACCCGATGGGTAGATGAGACATCTGCCCTGTAATGAGCACCAAATATAATGACTGGCACGACGCTAGCATACCCGATACTCGATCAGCAGCGTGCCTACTGCAAAAGTGTCACTGCAGTTGGCTTTGGTGACCGTTGAGAAGAGTCTTGGCGGGGAATACCCAAGAAGTGAGTAGTTTAGGTGAACTTCTTCGTGTCCGTATGAGGACTGCTGATCACTGATATCAGATCTACGATATGAGGCATGTTGGTTATATTTCGAACTGACCACTCTCTCAGACCTCGAGGGAGACACTCCAGCTTTCAATCTTGCGGTCTGCTACGATCTCAGCCTCTTTAGTAGCAGGGGAGAAATTGAACTGGCCGAGATTCGCTGTCCCACAATCCTGTACTTGTCTGGTACAAGGACGAAGGTCTCTCGCGTTCAAGCCACCTGTACGTCTCTTCTGTGCGTTTTTTGACGTTCGCAGACGGTCTGAGGTAGGTCCGATCTTTGCGATGTCCCTGGTCCTCGAAGATAATCGTGATTTTGTTGCAATATACAACAAGTCTCTATTCAGAGGAGACCGTCAAACGGTGAGGGAACGTACATCGTATTATGTCTTTGATGCAACCTCTGCTCTTTTCCCTACTGCATATGCCACAGCGTTCCATTTGACTCTGGGAACTGGTCAGCGAGCTTGATTGAAGATCGATTTGGGAGATTCCAATCGGTTTCTCGTCTCGCCTCTTCTGGCAGCTTCGCTCCAGTGGGTATGTGCGTTGAAATGGCTATCGATTTTACGGCCGTTCTGATTTCAGGAGTCTCTCGCTATTGGAATCCTGACGAGGTGAACAATAACGATGAACGATGAAACAGCGGACATTAGATGTTTGTTCATTAGCGCTGAGTCGTACGCAGGAGGGCGTGGAATACAAGATTTCTCGGCTGCAAAAGCTCTCCCACCTGGGCGTTCGTTCCCTAAAAATGGACATATATATTTTTTGGCAGACAGTCCTGAGGGACTTGACCTCCGGCCTTCCGTGTTATACAGAGCCGCACTCCAAGACAGCTAGGATGAAAGTTAAGTTTCAGAGCCCGGCGGCACTCCAAAACTCCGAGTTACCACTCCTGACCAAGCACTCCAGTGTGAAAGCCAAACACAAGCCCATCAAGCCAGTGTCCGTTGGCTGTCCGTGATGGAGCTGTCCGCTCCCCCGTTCTTTGCCTTCCTTTTCCTGCCTAGCTCCTGGAGTGGTACTGCGAATCAGGCCAACATGTTGCGACGGAGATCTTGACTCGGCATGCTCCTCCAATCAGCTTGTGTTCTTTGGGATGCTGGACTAGTTTTGGCTGTGATTCTTTCACTTTGAGCCAAACACGTTGCAGGGCATACGCCGACCTCCCGACAACACTCCATTCCCTGCCATTGAGACAATCCCCGCCCTCGTATACCCCTCCGTCTCCGCTCTCCTTGTAACACGTTTGGACCCCGCGCTCCAGCTGCCATCGTAGTATTCTTCAAAAGAATGCAAGTAACTATGATCTGTTTCCTCCGTGAATTATTTCTCGGAAACGGGGACTCTACTTCGTATCGTTGAAATCATGCTAACTCTATGGGACGACTGTGAATCGTGCTATTCACTAGGTTGGACGTGCGATTATCATATCGACTTTATCATGTCACGACCAGTACGTTCTCTATTGTGTTTAGACATTGGAAGGGTTTCGCAGGTTAACGCGGAATTTGCAGAGTGTTGTCATGCTGGAAGGGTATGATCCCAGCACAGAAGCCGACGCGGTTAGCAGATACCTCCGCGCAGCATCATCGCTTGTTCAACGTTTGTTGCAGATAACACAAGGCTATGGAGATGGACAGCTTGCAGCAGCAGATGCGCACTCACAGCCTACGGATTACCCACATCCAAGCGGACTGCCTCATGCACTCGGCTCAATGGACGGGATTGAAGATGGCGCCATGCCAGCACCTCCACCAACCGCAGATGCCAAGGCGTCAGGCTCAGCCAATTGCCGGTGGCGTGACGAAGGAAGCCTTGAGATTTGCGGCTCCCCACTCTCTTACAACGATGTTCCAAAGCATTTCCGATCCCATGGCATCAAAAATATGGGCGAAGATACAGAGGTCAGGTGTAGATGGCTGGGGTGTACTTCGGTGATCGGAAGGAAGAATTTTTCTCGCCATATACGTGAATCCCATCTCTGCTATTCCAGAACACAGGAACACTAGTCATCCAGGAAGGCACGTGGAGAGGTAGCAAGTGAGACAATCCATATGTTAGCACGTTGTTTCTCCCCTTGTTACTGTATAGTCATCATATGCATGTCCATATGCTGGCACACATGCGCAATCACAACAGTGTCAGCATTCCAAGTTGTCCATTCTCACACGCTTTCTTTCGGTTGAGGAACAGTGCGGCTGTCGTAGACCTTGTCATAGACGCTGATCCATACCTAGATGATCTTGTATCTAAGTTTTAACAGCATGAACGTTATGTTTGTACGCAATGTTTGATGGACAGAGAAGAGGATATCGGCGACACTAACTTGGCTGACTATGGTTGCTCGTGCTGTCATTCATATCAGACCATAATGCCTGCGCAGTCGATAAGACGTTCAGGTGCTGTAGAGCAGAACGATCACTACTTGGATGGAGGGATAGTTTGTGGCACTTCAATTGGACTTGTCAGCATCAAACGACAGAGGCTTTTACTGTGTCACCGTGGTTTGTGCATCATATAGAAGTGGATGCTACTCCGAGTATTCAAATAATCGCCTCTCCTACAATATGTGGATCTTTGGGTATAATACATCGTACTATTACATCTTCGGTAAATCTGTCGAGGCTGCATGTATCCATGTCTAATCCGAAAGGAGCCAAGAAATCGGGAGATGTAGACCTTCGAGCTAGTGGACGTGGCGTTCGACCCCGACCCTGCTGCGGTACTACAGGGTACCACCGTCTGCTTCAAACTTGATAGACTCTGCCGAAGTGGGGTTGTTCGACTTACACTGTCCTTCAAGTTTTTCGCGCCTTTGATGCAGAGGTGTGTTCTTTTTGGGTGTCGTTTCTGCTTCGCGGATCCAATTCGGAGACAGGGATCTTTAGCCCGCGATGTTCCGCAGAGTAGTTTAGTGCCAGTCGCAGAAGAACAAGACAGATCTTCCACTGCTTTACATCCTTCGAAAATCCTGGCTATGAGACGCGACAGGCATTCTTAGGACGACAGGAAATCCAGTCTCGCAGGGCCAGCACCTTAGGTTTGAATCACCATCATTTCAGTGTGGGCCGCGTAAGAAAATTCAAAGCTCAGAGATGATACCATACCAGTAAAAACTTCCGATACCCGCAAGCAAATAGACGATCTGAGTTACCTGGTTTGGTGCACATGGATCGTCTGGGAAGGCATACAATTGCCGCCCTTTAAGGCGGCCGACCTCCGAATTGGTAAACACTAGCATGTAGCACGATCTCCGTCTGGCACGCACAGTTAGTGTTTGTGTCAGCATTCCCTTAGGATCTCACGGTCACTAGATCGAGTTCAAAAGGGCGGGTCGGTTGTTTGCTCCAAGATGAGTGCCCATTACCACCGCTGGCATAATGTTGGCATACCTGGTGCCAATGTCACCCAACGGCAAAGGCACCACGGTGTCACGGGGTTGGTTTTGGCTGGTAGTATAAGACAATTCTTCTCCTGGATTTTACTCTCAAAACTTGAGAAAGTCAGTGGATCAAGTGAATTTGAGTTCGAATGAAGATTAGCAATAGCTGACAATCGGGTTTGCGATGCAGGAGCACTTATACTGCAATACTAGCTTCTTTAGTTGGCAGGAGAAAGCTGAACCGACCAGATCCGTAGTCTGAGTCATCGTCCTGCGTGGCTATTGCAGTGGAGAGACGGGATCCCCGTTCAAGCTGGCTGCACGTCTGGTCTACGTGTTTTTCAAACCTTCTGGATTGACGGGTGCAGATTCGATCTTCACAGTGTCTCTGATTCCTCGAGGGGCAGCCGTGCTCTGTTACAATGTAACAATCTCCAATCTGAGGCTACCACGAAACAGTGAGGAGGTACGTACAAGTTGTTGATTCTTGGTGCGGCTTTACCTTCGCTTTTCGCCACGCGTGGGCTACAGCACTCCGTCTAGTTCTGAGGACTGATCAACGTCTCGTAGCCCATTGACGACCGGGGCCGATCTGACGGACTTCCACTCCGGTCTCGTCATCTTGCCCGCTTTAGTGTATTTCACCCAGACATATTTTGAGGGGGAATGACTGCTCTCCAACGGCTCGGGCCCCACCGTTCTGCCTCAAGAAGCTGGAGTGGCGGTAAAATGGATGAGTGGGTAGTGGACATATTGGCCTGGGAGGCTAGGACCGAGTCCAGTCAGCGCCTAATTTTACTTCTCATCCGGGAATGGCCAAATGAATAAAAACCATGTGCCTACTCTACGGAGCAGTAGTAAGTAGTCACTCATTTTTTTGGCTTTGGACAACAAAGCCCTCCATCAGCGGTGATGCATGAACCGAGGTATGTCGAAAATTCCATGGTATTTCAAGGACTGCAATTTGTCACTATCCTGGTCCGGGCGCTCCAATAAAAAAACTGTAATTGGTGTTGAAACAGCCGCCACTCCACCCCTGAGGCGTTTCTCGACGCGTTCTTCCCTCGATTAATCACTCAATTTCCTCATTCCTCGCCCCGGAGTGTTCCCGCAGTCGAAGATGTCCGGTGCTCGTTTCCACCCGACCTCCGCTGATACTTTGCTTTTCGCTTTCTTAACCAAGCAATCCAAGCGCCCGATTGGCGGCGTGACACTCTCAGCGGGTTGTTTGTCATTCTTACGGAGTGATCGCACCTTGTCAATGAGCAACTACGGGAAAGTGTGGTGCAGGAATTTCGTGCCAGACTGTGGTGGCACATTTCTAGGATATTCACGTTTGCAAAGGAATGGAACCTTCCACCAAGACCCCATGCGGTTGGAATGGCTGGAGGAGGAGGGTTCAACAAACGAATCTGATCCGGCATGTTCTGGAGACTATTTGCGTCATTTTAGAGAAACAAAGGACCCTTGAAATAGGTGTTGGTCGTAAGTTGTGTCCAAGACAAGGACTCACCGTATCCTTTCGGTAGCCACATCCAGCCTCCAGTCCTTAGACTAAGATGGACTAGCTGATGCTTTCGGCTTTGTGGACTCAGATTCTGTGATTTGTGGGGTCCATCCGATCCCTGCTTTTGGATGGGCCCCTACAGAGGAATTGTTAGGGCCGTTGTTTGTGCGGAGAGAACAAAAGGTGACCGGGCCAGAAAATGACTGGTGTTTCTAATATGACGACTGGTAGGTTTGTACTTACTCATACTATTATCTAAACTAATATCACTCTAGCAGTCTTGTGGACAGGGACATGCTTATGCATTTCAAGGGGGGAGGAGATGGCCATGATGTCACCCAAGAGTGGGATGAGATTCTCCAGTGCTCGGGACGGGAGCTTCCATCGGTTGAGTGAGTCAGAGTCCGAGGCAAAGGATGGAATTGAGTTGGATGCAGCGGAGGGAGCAGCAAGCAATATGGACGCCGATTCGAACCCAGGCTCGGACAGTGATAGTCGGAGGAGTCAGAGGAGTCAGGATGAAGAGGACGATGTACTCATTACTAACGAAGGGGAGGAACTCGACGAGAACATACTGGCTTAGGAAGGGCTTGGCACGTTGTAGTACGACCAGCACGAGCAATGCATGTCATTCAGGAGAAGCTTGGAATTATCGTATTGTCAGGATAGAAAGTACGTACACAGAGTAATCTATGACAACGTATGAGATCACAACACTTATGTCGGGCACAGACTGCACAGTCAACGCATGCGTCTGGTGAGGTCAGCAAAAAGTCGCGACTCACCCAACATTGAATCGGAGCGAGTCAAGAGTTCGGACGAGGACCTACCACTGAAGTTTCCCTAAAACACAATACGAAGCGGCATAAGGAAGTCGGGGCGATAACGATAAATTAAAAACATCCTGTCCGCAAGCAAACAGATCTAGATCACCTTGTTGCAATACATGGACGCTTTGTGGCCGCAGTCCCGAAGACGTTCAACTACTGCCCTTCGGGTTTCAAAGCCTCAACACTGGTGAGCATTTATCATGGAGCAGCATAGTTAGCTGGTATTCACTCAGGGTCTCTTGGACGTTGGATAGACTCCAGATTGGTAATTGTGACATTTGCCCTAGAATGAGTGTCAAACACAGTAACTGGCATGACCTGGTGCTCGACAAGCAGGCCTCTGCGGCGAATTTACTGAAGCGACGTTGTGGTTGTGGTTGGCTTTGGGGACCATTTAGAGCAGTCTTGGCCAGGACTCCCTTCAAACCCCACGAAGTGAGTGGTAAACGTGAACATTCGCTTTGATGGCAAGTATTGACGATGAGGTCTACAGCGTGAATAGTTGTATATGATAAAGACCCGAACAGCCCTCATGTCTGAGGGGGATGCGGCAGCTTTCAATGATATACTATCTTTCAGTCACTGCTGGTGGATGGACTCAAAAAACTGAACTGACCGAATCTGTCCCCTCAGCCCCCGCCTTGCGTGGCCATATGCGCTTGTCTGGTGGAGGGCCGAGATTCCCTCATACTCAAGCTGGCCGCATGTGCAGTTTGCAGGCTCTTTGAAGCTCGTAGACAGGTGGAATGCGGACTCAATTTTCGCGATGTTTCTGAATTCTCGAGGGCAACCATAAACTGGTTTCGATTAATGCAGGCTGAGCGTCTACTCCGGGTTACTGTCAAACAGCGAAGAAACGTACACTGTCTCCTTGCAGGGGCCTCAAGGTTCCGCCTGACTCTTGAACCTGGTCAGCATGATGTATATCGCTGATCGGAATTGATTCGACAGAATCCTCCTGAATTGTCTGGTCCGGAGGCTTGCTTAAAGCGTATTGCGAGGAAATGGCTAGCCCCCGATGGCTCTCCTGCCCCTAGGCTCCGTTTGCAGTTTGGCTGTGGGAAACCTAGCATGATAAATGAGGGGCTCATCCTGAAAATATCCTGAGAACTCGAGGCAATGGGCGTCAGTGATTATCTCTCACCCATGTTGCAGTCGGCCAATATGGCCATATTGGGGCACCTAGTTGTGCATTTGGAGAGTAGGGTAATGTCCAGGACTCCCCCGTTTCATGGAGCGCCATCCAACCATGTTTGCTGACTCAAGCACTCCAGTGAGAAGAAATCAAACCGAGGGCCAGCTGCTAAACAGCCTTTCGGATATTCCTATCACCGCGCTCCTGGCAGGAATGAACACGTCTGCTTGCCCATTCTCATTGGCCTTGTCGGCTCCTTCCAGGCTTGCCATGGAGAGGTTTGATGAGTAACCGAGTTATCAAGCAGGTATGTATCTCAGCTCCGCTTTCCCTATACCGTGCGATCAGCACCATGCAAGACAACCATCCTCAATCGAATTGGCGGGGTGACGAATCAGTTTTGGCTAAGATCCATTCCGTCTGGGTCGGGAACATATGGTACTGACCTATTCATGATAAATAACCCACTCCAAAACCTGCCTTTCAACACTCCAAATCAATCTCCGCCCTCCGGCACACCTCTACCTTCCGCTTCCGTCGTGGCAGGTAACGCTCCGCACTCCAACAGCCATAATGATACTTGGAAGTCTTCAGGACGCAGGTACAAGTATACATTGTATCGTTCCTCTAATAGCTGGAGCCTCTCCTTCGTAGTTCGTTTTATCATCGTGCCTGATGCCCCCCCCGTATCAATGCGATGGGTGCCGTATACTAGGCCGTACATGCGACTATCCCGACATGATTTCCAGATTGACTTCTGTGCGTCTTGGGTTGTTTTTCCTTGTTCTTGGACTCTGAGGTACTGTACAGGTTGACCAGAACTCTACTCCTGACTCTGTCGTTACGGAAGGCGATGATGATCCTGCAAAGTTGGAGATGGCGGCGGTAGGCTGATACTTTCGTACACTATCACCGTTTATTGAGTGTTTGCCACAGAAGACAGTCATGGCGGACATGTACTCGTGGCTTATCTCCACTTCATTCCAAAGTGGACCATTCTCTGCACCAAGCCCACTGTACGAGACTGACGATCGCGCTATGGTTACCCTAGGCATTCCTTCCGTAAGTCTTAGGGTGCTTTCTGCTGTTTATTTGGTTTTGAAACAACCCATAGCCCAATGACAGCTATGGTCCCTGTTCAGAGCTCGTAGGTGGAAGCGAGACGCCTGCACACCTTTCTATCAATCGCACCGAACATGCGTGTCAGGCGGTGCAAACCCAAGAAGGGCAGTTGGCATCATTACGAAGCACAGCACAGAATGCGAGAGCGTCATGTCCGGCGACATCTTGTCTCTGGCGTGAAGGAAGCAGCCCCATTTGCGGCGCCTTGATTTCGTGCAAGACTGTTCCTGCGCACTTTAGAGACATTCACTCCGTTAAGGACATTAATGAACTTCTGACGGTGGGCTGTTGGTGGGAGGGATTTTGTGGAGAGGTTGGACGGAAAAATTTCGTACGTCACATTCGAGAATACCACCTTCGCCATGTCAGGGGCAAGGGACACTTGTCCTGATACTACCACACACCCTAGTTCATCCAACCACACATCGTTGCTCATAAGATAGCACATGATCCCTCTAAGTTATAGTATGACCAGGATACATATGTATGATCGTTACCTTTGTGCGTGATGTTCGATAGACAGAAGCTACATTGAAGAGACTCGAGCACATCGGTAAGGCAGCGCTGGCTTATCCACCGATAGGAGAGCTGGCGAAACGTCTAGGCGCCCAGGGTACAATTGAGAGCAAATCATGAACTGAGTGGCGAAATCAGTACCAGGATGCGCTTGCTGGCGTGGACCAGATTAAACGACAAGCTGTTTCGTTACCGTTACGATTTGTACATCCCCGCCCTCTGCCAAATGGTAGATGATCAATTCAAACTGCTCAGCGCTCAGCACTTATTCACTGATCACCCCTCACAAAATGAGTGAATCTTTCGAGCTGTACAATACACGGTCATCGTGTATCACCCTGTCTCGTTTCTTCCAAAGCGATACTTAGTACTAACATTCGGCTAATCTGTCGAGACCATTTAAATGAGTGCCAAGTGAAAAGGAAGTTGGGTGATCTCTGAAAAGAATGGATGGGTCCGACTCCGACTCTGTACAGTGCCGCGGTACTCAGCTCAAATTCGACAAGGAAGTGGCAAAATTGGGACGCTATACCTTTTGTTTTGACGCAACAGAGACATGTCTTTTAATTTTCGACCTTAAAACAATGCTGCTTGTACAGTTGGCTCGGCCCTTTTGAGTCTGAGTCGCGGGTCCGATTCGGAGACAAACTGAAACGTCTTCAGCCCGCGAAGCTCCGCACCGGTGCAGCCGCAGGCTCGTAAGGCAGACTCTCAACGACTATCTGTCCTTCATTCCCGACCACAAAACACAGCAGGTTCTGGGTCGATGAGCAAGCCAGTCTCGACCGACTTACGCCCTAGATCCTCTATTCGCCCCGTTGAACTATATGTCAACAGCGTGACTCGTTTTCATATCAAACAATTGGAGCAGACCCAGAGGGACGACTAGGAGAACTCGTCAAGTCCACTTCATTTTCTGCGGAATGAATGCACTTGGATCTGACAAGAAAAACTGAAGCTCAAATTCAAGATACTAATGGAAATATCCAATACCTGACAAACGGATCTAGGTTGCCTTGTTTGTGCACATGAAAACTGCGCAGTGTCCGATTCTGGGAAGCATGCGGTCATATACTGCCTTTTAATGGCAGCCAACATCGAAGTTGGTAGGCGTTAATCATGGAATCGGCAGTCCGCTCGTCACATCTGATATTCCGCTGTTCTTTCAGCATCTTGTGGGGAAGTTGGTCCGGGTTCAAATGGGTGGATCGGCTGATTGTTCCAAGACAAAGTACCCAATATCTCCCCACTGCGAAGGTATTACAGCGTCACCGGGTTGGCTTTGGGTGGCAGTATGGGACAATATTGCTGCTGGATTCTACTCAAAGCTTCAGAAAGTGAGTGGCCTACGTGAATTTTGCGTTTGAATGAAGACTGACAATAGCTGACGCTTAGGTTTATGATGGAGAAGTACTTATATTGCAATATCAAGGGGTTTAATGAGCAGGAGAAACTAAACCGACCAGATTCGTCGTCAGTCCCTGTCTTGCGCGGCTATCGCAGTGGAGAGACGAGATCCCCGTTTCAAGCTGGTTGCATGTCTGGTCCACGTACTTTTCAAACCTAGTGGATTGGCGGACGCAGATTTGATCTTCGCTATGTTTCTGATCCCCCGAGGGCAGCCGTGCTCTGTTACGATATAATAATCTCTAATCTGAGGCTGCCACGGAACAGTGAGGAACGTACAGCTCATTGATATCTGGTGAAGGTTTACCTCCGCTTCATGGACTATAGCTGTTCTGTCTGTTCTGAATACTAGTCGACGTCCATTGACGGCGGGACCGATTTGATGGAATCCCACTAGGTCCTCGTCATCTTGCCTGTTTTAGTGGGTTTCATCTAGCCATATTTAAGGAATGACCGTTCTCCCATGGCTCAGAGCCCACTGTTCTGCTTCAAGATGCCAAAAACGGCGGTAGAATAGGTGACTGGCTGGTCGATATGTTGGCCTGGCAGGCTACTAGGGCGTCCAGTCAGCGCATAATTTTACCTCTGTTGTCCCTGAATGGTCAAATTCATAATAATCACAACTCCCCCTCTGCACAGTAGCCGCGGACCTGCAGCTCTTTGGCTTTCCATAACACAACTTCCATCATCGGGGTACCGGTAAAGCATGGACCGAGGTATGTCGGAACTCCATACACTTAGATTACAATTTCTTTATGGTTTGGGCGCTCCAATCAAAAAATTTGTAACTGGCGTTGAAATAGCCGCCGCTCCAGCCCTGGAGGTATTTCTCGGTACGTCCTTCCCTCTGTAGACCTCTCGGTTCTCTCATCCCTTACCTGGAGTCTTTCAGCAGTCCAAGACGGCCAGGTATTCGCCTCACTGTCCGGAGTTTGTCTCCACCCACCTCCATTGACGTTTGGCTCTCTCAAGAGAGCGATCCAAGCATCCGATTGGCGGTGTGACACACTTCCAGCGGCATTTATTTTTAATTAGTGGCACTCACTAACAACGACAATGAGGTTAATCTCCATCCGAGGCTCGCTCCTAAACTGCCGGGAAGGCTGGCAGTCCCCCGTTTCCTTGTCATTGGAACTGAACGAGTGAATCCGCCCTCCAGACTAACCTCTACACCGCATGCCTGCCCGCCCTCCTCGTCCCGCCGTCCAACAGCCATGTTTGGAGCTTTGGAGAGCTGACTGATATATAAGATAAGTCGAATCCTTGAACCCATCACTTCAATCACTCTTGCACGGAGAAGCCAGTACCTGTGTTTATCACTCGCAATCCTCCCTGGACTCATGTCTTCCGAATATGTCAGTGAGTTGTGTCACGCGTTGGACCCGACGCGCGTGACTATTAATCGAACCACGGTCGTATCGATTCCTTCGGTGTGTTTTAAAATGCTTCTTTGTGTCTTCGAGTTCTGAAGTATTCATAGGCAAACTCCCAACAGCCACAGAATGTCGAAGATTATCCCAGTGATAAAGTCTGCGAGTCTGACGTAAGCAAGCTGCTGTCACGTTTAGTACCCTCCGAATCAAATTCGACAGGTGATGGACGACATCCAGGTAGATGTACCTCTACCTGTGACCCAAACTAGTCATTCTTGCAGAGTGCTTGCACCTTGTCAATGGGCGACCATGGGAAAGTGTGGTGCAAGAATTTCGTGTCAGACTGTGGTGGCACATTTCCAGGCAACTCACATTTGCAAAGGAATAGAGCCTTCTACCAAGATCCCATGCGGTTGGAATGGCTGCGGGAAGTGGGTTCAACGAAAGGGTCTGATCCGGCATGTTAGGGAGGCTCATTTGGGTCACCCAAGAGAAAAGACGGACCCCTTCTGAAATAGATGTGGGTCGTAAGCTGCGCGTCCAAGATCAGGACTAACTGAATCCTTTCTGTAGCCATCTCGTAGTCTCCTTCGTTAGCGCGTGGGTGGTATGGTCCATCTATATGAGCCTTGTCATAGTATATATGAATATGTGAAGTGTCGTGACTACTGGTAGCCGTGAACAGATAGTCACGTGATTGGTTTAGGGAATTTTTGTGTTGACGCGTCAAGTTCACGTCCCTCAGCTGTTTGATTTCACCATCCGTGCCGAGTACACGATCAGCGGCAATGCCTTCGTTTCTCTACGCTATTTTTCATCCTCTTCGCACCCTTAATTTGTGGCTCGAAAACGATCCAAAGGCTAGTGTACTCGAGGTCCTGTACCTTCTGACTGTGTTCTCCGCGTTCGGTATCTGGTTAGTCTTCGATCGTTACCAGAAGGCACATAACAGTGCCGTGCCTTTCAGACATAATGCGCCGGAGGTATATCATCTACACTCATTCTATGCTATCTGTTTGATGCAATGCTCTCAGGCTGCAGACCCTCAGTGGGAATCTCTCCGGATCCATAACGCGAGCCTCACGTCGCATCTCACGGAACCTGATCTACTCCCACATCATTTTATGGGCGGCAGGGATTATATCACGTGTTACGACCCCGCGAACTCGCTGCATATCAAAACGGTCATAGCGGACAACGAACGTGAAATCCAGGCGAAGATACAGCGAGCAAAGCACACACAGGTCTCATGGGCAGAAACCACTTTTGCTCAGCGGCGTAGGGTTATGCGGAGTCTGCTCAAGTGGCTCGTCGAAAACCAGGAAGCCTGTGCGAGAGTCGCGTGCCGTGATACTGGAAAGACTCGTAAGCCCAGTATGCTTCAAGCTAGGATGGAGAAATGAACTACTTCACTCTAGTAATCGATGCTGCCCTCGGCGAGATTCTGACGACATGCTCGAAGCTGGAGTGGTTAATTAACCATGGGGAACGGGCACTACGAACCGAGACGAGATATTCAAATTTGATGCTGAGTTACAAGAAATCCCAAGTCGTTTATGAGCCCAAGGGTGTGGTTTGTGCCATTGTGTCTTGGAATTACCGTGAGTAGATTCGTGCACCGGGGATAGTGTGCTTTCTTATACCAGCCTGCAGCTCTGCACAATGCTTGGTCGCCAATCATCGCATCCATCTTTGCGGGTAATGCTATTGTGCTGAAGTGCTCCGAACACGTCGTTTGGTCTACCGACTGGTTTGTCGGGGCAATACACAAGGCGCTTGAAGCCTGTGGTCATGATGCTGATATAGTTCAGGTTAGTTGATGCCTCCTGTTCGTCTGACGTCTCTGAGTATTTTCTAGACGGTTTGTTGCTGGCCTGACAAAGCAGAAGTACTGACCAAGTCGCCATTGATTAAACACATCACGTTCATTGGCTCCGAAGGGGTCGGACGCAAGGTACTGAGGCTTGGACATACATGCCCGTGATGAATTACTCACCGGGTTCAGGTAGCTGTGGCTGCAACAGAACATCTCATCCCTGTGACACTAGAACTGGGTGGCAAAGATCCAGCTATCATTCTTCCTGACACGGACATCCAGAAATGGGCGGGTGTTTGGATGCGTGGTGTTTTGTAAGTTTGATCGCTCGTGCCAGGTTGATCACCCTTTTGATTCTCGTTAGCCAAAATGCTGGTCAGAATTGTGTTGGTATTGAACGCTTGATTGTACACTCTGATCAGTATGATGAACTCTATGAAACCCTGACGGAACGAGTCAAGAAGTTGCGTGTTGGCTCCGTTTTGGCACCATCAAGAGAAGGGTATATCAATACGGTCGATTGCGGATGCATGCTTACGAATGACCGCTTTGACGTACTCGAAAATCTCATTTTCGAAGCTCACGAAGCAGGTGCTCAAATGGATGTTGGTGGGAAGAAGTACCTCCATCCTTCTTCCGCTGGCAACGCGTACTTTGCGGCGACGGTACTCGGTGATGTCGACCCCAAGTCAAGGATTGCGCAGACAGAATGTGAGCTCATCTCTAGAGCATATTCCGCACGCTAACAGTTGAACCAGTGTTTGCGCCAATTGCCTTGCTCATCCGTTACGAAGACATCGAGGAAGCAATCAAGATTGCTAATGGTACTAAATATGGCCTTGGAGCCAGTATTTTCGGGCCTCATCAAGACCTATGCCTGGAAGTTGCTCGAGAATTGGAGTGTGGAATGGTCTCTATCAACGATTTTGGAGTGTTCTACGTGAGTTTCAACTATTGATTCCTGATTAACAATCCTGATGTTTATGCACAGTTGAAGTACGCTAGTAACAAGCCTTCATTTCGAATGGTCGTTGAAATTTTTCCCTTTACAGCCAGGATCTTCCATTTGGGGGAACGAAATCAAGTGGTTACGGGCGTTTTGGCTAGTCGGCTCGATCTATGTGGATCATGTACCATTTCTGACCTCTTGAATAGGTGGCCCTGAGGGCCTTCGCGCCCTGACAAACACTAAAGCAATCATTACCGACAGATGGCCATCCCTCATGCAGACAAGTATTCCAAAGGTTCTTGACTATCCCATCCGCTCTCTAGTGCGAAGCTGGTTCGAATTTTCTTTTCCTTGTTGAACTCGAAGCTCATGTGGTTCGCTTGCTCAGGGACTTTGTCAATGGGCTTATCATTCTTCTTTACGCCGATAGCTATCGTACGCGATTCCATGGCCTGGTACAGCTTTCGCAAGCTTCGCGGAGATGACGTGACGTGAGATATCTTGAGGGTCAAACTGAAAGTACAGAGACGAGGGACAGCGATATACCACATGATCTGATCTACTTTATTTCTCTCCATGCTATGGATTCAGAGTTTATACCTAGCGCAATTGGGATACAATGAATTGGCAGTATAAAGTGATAGGGATCAGTCACCCTGTTTGTCACGCTCGAGGCCGTTCGGTGTCGGTGATTTCAGGGTCACGTGATTGCGGTGTATGTCCCATCCAATGGAGTCATGTCGTGTTCCAGCGTAATTTCTGACGACTCCTCGACCACCGCCATAGCATGCACTCGGCAAGCTGAACAGTCGTCGAATATCTTTTCGCATGGCACGACAAACTGCAGGCTTGTTCTCATCCGCGGTCATTGCCTGTCAACGACTACGGACCTTGGCGGACACGTCCTTGCGGTCTTTTGGAATGTGCGTACGAGCTCCGAGACCCTGCGTGCTTGGTGGTCCTAACACGGGCGTAGACATTGTGCAACCCACCAAATCCGTCTTATTCTCGTTTCTGCGGTAGTCATCACGTCTCTGTCATACCCTGCACTAGCCATATATTCCTCAACACCATCATATTCACGTCTCGCATCCACATCAAATGTCGTCGACTCATTTCTTGCTGATTATGTCGCTTTCGGAAGCGACGCCCTCCGAGACCTCCAGGACTTTTGGCAGGGTCTAACTAACATTCAAATACTTGACGACGAGTTAATCCGCGCGCGCTGCGGCTCCGACCGCACGCTTCGAGTGGAGCGGATCTTGATACACAGCAACACAACCGACGACGCGGGCGCTTTGACCAGCCAAACGCTAGTGTCTGCCTTGCATCTTGAACGGCGAATATTAGAGCGTATCAGGTCACAGGGGGTGCCTTGTCTTAAAGCAAGTACAAATGACTGTGTCGTATTCAGTCCTCTTACGTTTTGGAATCACGACGAAGCACGTCTTCAATCGGACACAGACATCCTGAGCACACTCAAGAGTTACGACGGTGTTTCCATGGCTGGAATTCCTATCACACCACAGATGGTTTTCGCAGGACGGAATTTCGAGAGAAGTACGACGAACATTGACTCGGCAAAATTCCTCGTGCACACATTTGTTTTCCCTGAATCTGACTGCTTGAACAAAGCTAGTCATGATAACTGGCTCGATATCTTAAAGAACCTCACACAAGGCAACGATGCTTTCACCGAGACAATTGAACCAACACTCATTGCCCTTAAAGTTAGTCTCCCCTCCTTGTCGTTGATGACAGGTTTTGATATCTGTTAGTATGATCACGGACTTTCCAAGAAGCAAGGGTCCTCATCCATTTCTTCGTTCGTTTACCTTGCGTATGGAGTGTTTTTTCTGTATGTTAGGAGGTCCATGAAACGCATGAACGGAGTCCACACTAGAATTGGCCTGACTTTCACAGCCCTCTTCGAAATTGTTGCCAGTACTATTACCAGCCTCAGTGTCTGTTCATTAATGCGCTTCAAAGTCACCATGGTCCCTTGGTAGGTTCAGAGTATTTCTCCACCTCTCGTGTTCCTCATAGTAAATTGCCAGGAGTCTACTACCTATTGTTATCATTTTTGTCGGAGCGGAGAACATGTTTAATTTGGTATTGAATCACGTCTTTGTCGGTATTCTCTGACTTATCTTTCCTTATCGTAGGTTGATGCGGTTACAAAGACGTCCGTCACTTTACCTGTCAAGGAGAGAATAGCAGAGGGCTTGAGCCGTGCTGGATCATCCAACACTCTCAAGGTCGTGGGGTACAATTGCGTGTTAGGAACCATCGCGCGCTGTTCCACTGGTGCCATTAGCCAATTTTGCACGTTTGCAGTAGTGGTGCTAGTGGCTCATTGGTTCCTGGCACATACATTTTTCTTGGCTGTGCTTTCGATCGATATTCAGCGATTGGAGGTGAGCGATCTTCCTCTCATTCGTGGCTTTTTTCCGGTTCCCTGACGATTCACGCAAAGCTAGAGGAGCTTATCAGACAAAATCCAAGCTTGACACCAGTCGTCGCAGGTGTACAACAGGAAGCACCTCCGTCAACACATGCTTCTTGGCATCAACGCGCTACTAAGCAACTCAAAGACATGCTGAAAGGCCGTGCTGTCACAAATATCAGTCTTTTGCTGGTGAGCTCTCTTCACCTTAGATCCCATAAGACATTATTTCTCACCTCATATCAGCTCCTGGCAACCACTGCTACGCTCTATGGACTCACCCGCCCAAGCGTGTACGGTAATGCTGACCTAGGTGTTACTTTTTCTCCCTCCTTCCCTATGTTTACCAAGCCGCCTCTCAATCAAACCGAAGATCCATCTTGGTGGTTATGGAAAGTTCTGAATTCTGAAGAACGTCCTCTAGTTCATTTGCGAGTAGAGGTGCCCACTATTGTCGCATTCCAACCAGCTGGGACAGTCAGCCAGAGTGTCCAACAAAGCCTCTGGTCTTCGACGTCAACATTGGATATAGTGCTTTGGCTCCTCAAAATTCTCCCAATTCCCATGACATTGTCGATTCTACCCCTTTATGCGCTGTTGCTCTACCTACTGAAGGACGCAGAGCTCTTGGAAGCTCAGCGGAACCGAGATGACGGAAAGGCAGTCCTGGAACAAGTTGAAACCGCTCTGGGCAACCACGTTCACTTTTCGACGTTGCCACGTGGCTTTGCTACGGACGTGGAGCTGTTAGCTGCAAGCAATAATGGACAAGCTGTTGCGGCGGTGGGCCTACAAAACGAAGTGAGCTTTTGGCGCACCAAGCACACAGAACCAGTAGTCATCAGAGCGTACAATCCATCTGCCATGGAAACGATTTCTGCACTTGCGCTAGATGACAGTGGTGACTTCCTCGCGTTCGGGGCTGCTTCAGGAACTGTTAGTGTCTGCGCTATATTTGGGAAAGATGTCAAGCACTACAAACCCTTGATACCTCCGGACAACATTTCGGGAGTGACAGAGCTCCATTTTCCTCGTTTGTCTTCGATCACTCCCAAACAAAGAGCTGGGCCAAATTCACAACCTCGCGAACCCCCACCCATTCTTGTATGTTACGAGAATAAAGCCGTCATCCAATGGAAAATTGTTCCTCATCCCTCCTCGTATCTTATCAAACCGGTTTCGTCTTCAACTGTGGTTCGAGCCAATATCATATCAGCGCCATCTATGGTCTGTCTATTCGTGGCTTTCTCCCTCGACGACGGGTCAGTAGAAGTTGCGGAACTCGACGACACTCCAGAAACGCCACGCATTCGGTGTAGTCTCCTCGCTGGTAACTCAGCTGACCACGTTGCAAGGGTCTATGCCTGCCGGATCAAATTGGCGGACAACGAGCAAACCATCATCGGTGTAGCTTCGGATGCCGGTGTGGTCTCGCTATGGGATGCCACTTCTTCCGAGTGCCTGTTGGTCATCGACGAACCCCACGGAACCATCGATCAATTACGACTTTCATCCATCCGCTTGGAGACCTGTCACCTCTGCGGAGAACTTCCCATTGACAGCTTGATGGCCACCCTATCTGTCGGCCATGCGATCATTTTTTATCGCGTTTATTTCCCCTCGAAGTCGAGGCATTGTTCTTGTCCAGGAAGTACACCCCCAGCTGGCGCAATGCTTAGCTCAGAGCGGCGCTCGCGAAGCAGTAGTGTTGCTTCCTCATCTCTATTTCCCAGGAGACTCTCATCCACGAGTACTTTGTCCGATTCGGACGTTTCCTCATTTCCTGTTTCTGGGCATGGAATTCTGTCTCGAAGGGCATCCGAGAAAGAATTGTTGCGCCGTGCATCTGAAGCACTCGCTCCAGTAGACGAGTGTGATGTGGGTTATGCCCTTGGTCCTCTTAACCGTTCGTCAGCTCGGGCCGATGTCACAGTAGTCAAAGTCGGTGAAGTGAACTCCGAGCGGGGTGGGTGGGACATCGTGGGAGGCAGGGTTGTGGGCATACGACGCATATCTCGTTCACAGAGAGGGAACAAAACTACGACCCCTCATCCCACATCAGCCGTGCATTCACCTGGGCTGACGAGTACTGCTCTGGATCGTTGGGAGTGCTGGGCCTACGACCTTGGTACCTCTGTCCTTCGAGGCTCCGCGATGTCTTCTTTATCTGATCGTCGTCCCTCATCCTCATCGACCCGTCCACCACCAGCCAATCAAGACTATCCTCGTCTGCCATTTACGCGCGTTGTAGCATTCCAGGTATCCCACTCACTAGGTGTAGCCGGTTTTGGCAATACAGTTGGGGTCTTTGACTTTTCATAATCTCATGCAATCTTAGGGGGGCTCTGCATCTCCGAGTCAAGCTCTGATATACTAGATTTTGTGTACTTGCTACCATTGCTGTGATATCTGTGTCATTTATTGTATTATTAATGTTTCACTCGGAAAATGGGGCTATCATGAAGGGACCTGTCAGTTAACCATCATTAGACCATAGCTAACAATCTCTTGTAGTCCTCTTGAACACTCCGAAAAGTCTCTTCTAGTTTCTGTAGTCTTTCCTCCTTTTCCATTTGAGCTAGGATTTCCTAGGGATCGACCAGCGCTTGAACAAGTCACCCACTACCTGACCAGCTGTTCACTCACATAGTTAAAGCGGTAAAGCCGTTCTTTGACTTGTAGTCGGAACGCCTTTACACTCTGTACATCCGTAGGGTCAAGGTGCAGCATGATGAGCATCTCTACAAGCCGATGAAATTGTCTCTACAAGTCGAGTTGGTCAGCGATCCGCGAGAGAGTAATGAACGTGTCTTACACCCGCGATTTTAAGATCTTTGCGCCACTTCTCTGACCATGCTCTATCTACAGGTGGACCCATTTTCCCACGACCCTTCGTACCTGCAGAGGCGCTTTGTGCTAGAGACCGCAAACGGGACTTTGCCTTTTGGACACGGCCACCTCCATGGGAGGCTGTGGCACTCTGAGCCCCAAAGCCCTCGCTCATGAATTGTTCGTTCGCAAGAAGCATTCGAAGGTCGTTACGATCCCTCAAATCCTCAAAGGCCTCAGCCGGGTCTTCCACGGTCAATTCGGATACGTCAGGACACGATAAAACGAAATTGTAGATCGAGGTGTAGAGCTCGGCTATGAAGGACATTAGCGTACGAAAGGCCCTCATTGGACAGCCACTTACATCCATGACCTTGCCTCTGGTACGGTGGAAGGATGACAAATTGGCTTTTCGTGGATGAGTTGGATTGAGTGAGCGAAGTGAGGTAAGAGTATATTTACCCACCTCAATCGTAACCGAACTCTTTCCGGGAAACAGTAAAAGTTGTACAGCGATGAGTAACCAACAAAATGATATGTTGCAGTTCCACCTTCGCGTTTCCGCTTTTCGAACCTGCAAATGTGGTCAGGAACACCCTGGACGTTGAGGAACATACGGATCACTGACAAGACTACGAATTCCCAACCGTCCTCCTCGTCGTTGATATACGACCCAGCCTCGATATATAGCAATATGAATATCTGCATCCTCCTGTGATATTCCCTGAATCCAGAATCTTCGAAGGTAGCCTATAACATTCAGTCGCCTATGTAGGGTCATGTATTGTGGAACCTCCTCACGTGGTACACCTCATACTCTACATCGCTCTCCCTTGAGGATGAGCTTGCAGGACGGGTATATGAATGGATGCATTTTCCGATAGGTCGAAAGGATATAGCGTCTTTCTCAACGCGAGCTAGAAAGGCTTCTTCTTCCGTATCATATCCTGCATAACTTTGTTTGCACGTTCTGATGGTATAGTTCCAGGCGAGAGACGTACCTGGAGGAATAAAGGAACTAAGGACGCCTTCTACATCATCCACTGTTGACGATGCAGGAAGCTTTCCCGAATAGCGAACTGACAAAAATTGTGCCAGTGATCCGGACGCGAAACGGAACTATGCCCACGTCAACCGCGTTGCCAGAGAAAATACGACGCAGATTTCGTACGTCAATCACAAGATCCTGGTAGCCATATATCCTTTCGTCTTCCCCGTATATCTATTTAATTCCTATCAGAACTGAGTTCAAGAACACTTTGCGATGCTCTCACTGGATACGTGAATGTTGGGTGGAATTCCTCGAAAGACTCGTCCTCTCCGACTACTTGCTTGTCTTCTTGTGCACGCACTGCAGTCATACGAGTTCCTAGCATGTTGTGCGAGTAATTTCTTGCCACTCACCCAAGGAGAGCACGAGCGCCTCGTTAGAATTAACGGTCCAGTCATTGTTGGCCATGGTAGAAGTTATTTAAACAGCAATTCAGCGGTCCGCTATAGCCTGAGGTTGGTGTACCAATTGAAGCGCGCGAAGACGCGTTGTGTACTCATATTTTGGTGTCACTGTCGCGGTTGGTGTAGTCCACGATGAACGCGCAGGGACTGACCGTGCCACCCGTATTACTCCCCGAAATCGTTCAGTTCTCTCCTCAGCTTCTCCTCGACGATATTATCAACTTCGCAAATGAAGCTATAACCAATGCTGTTGATGGTCTGGAGGAGTTCCTGTTCCGCTGGGCAAACGACCGCGAACAGAGAGTTAATGAAGACTGGGACAGCACACAGGAAGTCGAGCAAGGGCTGGTCGCATTTCAGACGTTGCTGGAGTACCATACAGACATCGCGTTCGACTTCTTCGAAACCTGGTCCTTACGCAATATCTTTGCCATCCCTGCAGATCTACCTATTGTTGTTCCCCACCAAGAAGGTTTCGATCTCACCTACCCACCGGAGAGAGAATCCGAGCTCATGTCAGAGATTGATGAGCTGCGCAAAAAGATCGATGCGGTAAGTCCAATAAGTGGTTTTCGTGTCACCAGGGGTTCATCTCTCCTTTTCTTGTGTGTTGACAGCAACGGCGCTTGAAGCGTTTGTTAACTCGAGCTGTCAGGACATCTGCGGCCCTGGCCATCAGAAGTGAAAATCGACATAATCAGTTGTCATTCCTCCAATCACCCCAATTACGCGAGCTTAAGCATGTCCCTGAAGAGCTGGAAAACATGTTCTCCGCCGTTTCTTCTCTTCCAGCTCTCACACCAGAGTCCACTGCGGCATTGATTCAGTTGCCTTTGGTAGATCCTGGAAAGAGACCATGGGAGACGAGCAAGTCAGCCTACTTCGACTGGGCAGCAAAGCAAGTGTTGGCCAAAGTCAAAA
>JBBPJY010000287.1:3406-18070 GCA_038088975.1 Xerocomus cyaneibrunnescens
TACCTCTCTCCTTGCCCGTTCTGATCTTTTGAAGAACCAGAACTATCCCCTTGCGAGCAAGAATCCCGAGACCAAGCAGCTCTACGCCGCTGCTGCGGTTGGTACCCGTCCAAACGACAGAGAGCGTCTCCAATTACTCGTCGAGGCGGGTCTCGACATCGCTGTGCTCGATTCGTCGCAGGGCAACTCGGTCTTCCAGATCGACATGCTCCGCTGGATCAAGGAAACCTTTCCCAAACTCGAGGTGATCGCGGGCAATGTCGTCACGCGCGAGCAAGCTGCCAGCCTCATCGCCGCTGGCGCGGACGGTCTCCGCGTCGGCATGGGCAGCGGGTCGATTTGCATCACGCAGGAGGTAATGGCCGTTGGACGACCCCAGGCGACGGCCGTGTACGCCGTATCCGAGTTTGCCAACAAGTTTGGCGTCCCTGTCATCGCGGACGGTGGGATCGGGAACGTGGGGCACATCGTCAAGGCATTGGCGTTGGGTGCGAGCGCGGTCATGATGGGCGGTTTGTTGGCGGGCACGTCTGAGGCACCCGGCGAGTACTTTTACCACGACGGCAAGCGCGTCAAGGCGTATCGGGGAATGGGCAGTCTCGAGGCGATGGACGCGGGCAAACCGGGTGCGAGAGCCAACGGGCAGCCTGGCTCGACGAAGCACGCCCCGCAGCCGACGAGCGTGCCGCACGAGAATGCGGCCACGACGCGGTACTTTTCCGAGTCGTCGGCGGTCAAGGTGGCACAAGGCGTATCGGGCGACGTGCAGGACAAGGGCAGCGTCAAAGCGTTCGTGCCGTATCTCTATGTTGGCGTGCAGCACAGCTTGCAAGATATTGGGGTGAGGAGCGTGGCCGAGTTGAAGGAAGGGGCCACGGCGGGGCGGGTGCGGTTCGAGTTGAGGACGGCGAGCGCGCAGATCGAGGGTGGGGTCCATGGGCTGCATTCGTGCGTCTTTTCTCTTTTTCTTGACGTGTTGGGGCGACGTACTGAGGTGGGGGTATAGGTACACCAAGAGGTTGTATGCTTGAGCGGGGCGGTGTATCCCTTGCCTTGTTTCTCTTTGGAAGATGTATCTGACATTATGGGTCGCTGATGCTGTATTTTTTACTGCCATCGTGAGCCAAGACTACATGGCAGAGCCTAATAGTCGTCGATGGTTTCGCGAATGGAAACTGGATTACTTGACTGGACCACCGCGTGTGCTCACTGTCAAATTCTGTTCCACTCGGCTACAGAATATCGTTCTCCATTGAACTCCATAGCCAGGGGTGTGTGCGATGCGCACTGGCGGTAGGTGGAGAGAGCATGATGGACAAAAGGCTCGGTGGACGCTAGTCAATGCAAGTCCTTGGTCACACCACCAGAGACCAATACGAAACCACCCCTCGACCACGCGTTCTTGACCATCAGCGTGAAGCAGACGCTGTAGAATGAAAGCGGCGTCTTTCTGGTCATAGACTGCCATATCTGTGACAACCGCCAACCAGCGAGCCCGTGTACAAAGCATCCCGCGTTTCCTTTTGGACCTGTTTCTGCACGAGAACAGTGCTACAGCTCGGGCAGGTTTCGTGGCGATGTTTTCCGTCTTTGCAGTCGCAACCATGTAAGAAATGAGTCGACGTTGCACGTGCCGATGAACGGAGGTCTGCCGACTAACGTTTAGAGGTACCCCACGGCTACGAGTGAAAAGGGGGTTGGTAAGAGCCATGTGTCGAGTGCGCGAAAATGACGTTTCGGAGAAACGCGAGGACGCCACCCACCTGATGCCGCCGGTCTATCAGTTTGAGCCGACTTAGATTCGTTGCGTGGTGATGCTGTGAAGCGGTGTAGATAAGATACACGGGGAAACGTCTGGCGAGTAAAGGGGGATATCAGTCACCAGGGACGATATTCTTTGTCAAGTTACCTCTTCCATCGGGCCGTGCGCTCCCGACGGCTCCACATTGGAGGAGATCGTCCGATTTTTCCGACTCGAAGCCAAGGACGGGAAAAGAATGCCGAAAGCACAGCCTGCGATGGTACCAGCAGAAGGATTGGGCTGGAGGAAAATTCACCTCGCCATCTTTTACTTGGAGAGTCGATACACATGTGGGCATGCACGGTTTATTCTCTCCGAGTCACACTGCTGACCATTGCGCGTTGACGGGCCCCTCCTTATTGTAGTACCACCAAATCGTAGCTCGCATCCGTCATGCCAGAAAACGAGACATACTCCCATGGCCACCACGAATCCGTCCTCCGCTCCCATTCCGCGCGGACGGCCCAAAACTCTGCCGTCTACCTTCTCAAGTACCTCCAACCGACCATGCACATCCTCGACGTGGGCTGTGGCCCCGGAACCATCACGGCCTCGTTCGCGCGTCTCGTTCCCCAGGGCCACGTCACCGGAGTCGACCACGTCGCCACAGACTCGGACGTGCTCGCCATGGCCCGTCGACACGCCGCCGAGCAGGGCATCACCAACGTCACCTTTGCGCCCGGGGACGTGTGTAACCTAGAGGGCATCCCCGACGGCACGTACGACGTCGTGCACTGCCATCAGGTGCTCCAGCACGTCGCGGATCCCGTCCGGGCGCTCAGGGAGATGCGGCGGGTCGCCAAGCCGGGCGGACTCGTCGCCGCGCGCGAGGCGGACGCTGGGACGTTCGCGTGGTACCCCCAGACGGCGACGATGGACGCGTGGATCGGGGTGTACAGGGCCGTTGCGCGGGCGAACGGGACGGAGCCGGAGGCGGGGCGGAGGCTGGTCGCGTGGGCGCTCGAGGCGGGGTTCGAGCGTGGCGCGATCGATGCGACGGCGGGGACGTGGTGCTTCAGTACGAAGGAGGAGAGGGAGTGGTGGGGTGGGGTGTGGGCGGACCGGACGGTGGATTCGACGTTTGCGACGCATGCGATCGAGAAGGGGCTTGCGGATCGGGAGACGTTGGAGAGGATCGCAGCGCATTGGCGGGAGTGGGCGACGAGGGAGGACGGGTGGTTTGCGCTGTTGCACGGCGAGATCGTGTGTCGTGTGTCGTAGACTCGGCGTCCCGCATTCAATGTGGCCGGTTCAACGTGTTGAACAATGTACAATTTAAGACATGGCCTCCAATGGTTTTGGACATGAACAGGACGAGAAGTTGACACCAGTCTTGTAATTTCTTGTGCTTTATCCAAGACTTATTAGCCCCCACGTATTACTGGATGGATAGGCGTGGTCAAAATAACTAGAAATCTAGCAGTAGTTCTACTAGCATGTCTAACACGCAGACAGTCAAATGTGAGTTATGAATCACGTGACCACTTCATATTCGACATGTCTTGTGTGACGACTTCAGCTGGCAGCGTCTCTCTAAGACTCCCCAATTTACTTCGGCTTCGTGGGTTCCCCGCCTGGCGCTGTGTCATTTCATGAGCGTACTTCCACAGCATGACGTTCTTGGCAAACTCGTCGTGACGACACTCGTATGGCCATTCAACAGCACATTTCCAGAGTGCAGGAGCTCCTAGATGGAAAGCGACACTACTCGTTGACGGTAGTGGTAGCGGACCTCGTGAAGCTAACGCCGGATTGAGCGGTGTTCGTACGGCACCGAACACGGTATTATTGGATTCAGATTCGTGGTTGTCGAAGACGCTGCGACAGCGTCTTCGTCTTGGGCGCTGGGGACATAAGGCGCTGAAAAGGATGTCGAGTTCATTACGAGGCGCAGGGGCCGCTATCGGATGATTTGATCACCAAGATCATTGAGGGGTCAGTCATTCCCATCTTGCGTATGTACGATCGATCCCCGCGTGCTCACATCCGCTACGTCAACGTCTGGCTATACTACCTCGGCTAGCTCTGCTTTGCCAACTTTATTTTCGCAGTGCACGACAACAGTTTGCCTGCAGGTATGGGCTCTACCCAGCCCTGGAAGGAGCTAGGGGGAAAAATCTCCTCGCCAAGGGGCCGAGGACGAGCCTGCATAGGGGATCTTTGGCATATTGTCTGTGGAGCGTTTTCGGTGAGTTATGTGTTGTTCTCGCGCGTGCGCGCGTTTGACCGTGCCAGTGTAGGTACACTTGCTCGTGTTTGCCGTGGATATGTACGCAACCGTATTCAAAAAGGTGTTCTTTGGCCCTGAGCTGGGCAAGCTGTGAGACAAGACTTTGTTCGTCATCATGTTTGTGGCTGGTGGCAACTTGCTAGTCGTCATCTCGTACATTGGCCCGCTGATCTGTCTTGACAGTACGTTCAGGCGCTCAATATGATACGCTCTACCACTTGTTGGATCAGGCTAGTTTGACAAGGTCGCAATACACTCAGCCAAGGCTCCTAGATGCTCGTGCATCTTGCTCTCGAGACCTGCACCATAGTCAAGGAGAATCGGCACTAGCCATGACCACGACTATGATGGTTTCTCCCCTTCCCCCATCTTGTTAATTCTTTCTGTGATGATAGATATAAATATCCTCGGGTTTTCCCCATTCGACTCTGGGTGCCTGACGAACCAGTGGTGAACTATCAGCTACTTAGATTCCCGACGCCGAAGAAGGGGTTTTTGCCGCATGTTTTGCTGACGCACGAAGAGCAGGGTCTTTTGGTGCAACATTCAGAGTGGAAGATGACGTATGACCGGTGGAGGTATCATAAGCGACACAAATGCATCCACTTTCTGGAAGCGACAGCGTCGTCGACCGGTCTGCTGACATGGAACACAGCTGCCTTCGCATCCATACGCCCAATTAAGGAGTAATTGAGTCCATCATCACGATTATGATCTGGTTCTATAATCAACTTAACATTCAGTATCATCTCCGCAGTTTATTCCCACAGAATCGACGGGGTCGGTGTTTACACCAACTTTGAAACACAGCCGATGATCGGCGACCCTTGTGCCTTCTCTGCTCTATGAGTAGCGCGGAATTCGCTGACCCCAGGCTCGTTTTCGAATGTGTCTTTGCCTGGCTTGTTGATCTGGTTTCACAGATTGAAGGCAGTACGAGCCTGAGCGACGTCTGCCCACACCAGGCATTCAGGATCAGAGGCACGTAGTGACATGCGGCAATGGATGTGGAGTAATCTGACCGCACTTCAGCCCTGCAGCCATAATGATCATGATCATGATAGAGTTCTACACGTAGATTGAATTCCGCTCCATTATAAATATCTGCCCTTTTGAAATGCAGAGCTCTTCTTGCTGTCGACCCACTCGCGATTTTCTTTCACCACACATCAACCAAGACCATGTCTTCCGTACCACAATCGACACTGATTAGTGCTCTGCAGAATGACTATTCGGGTCGTATGTTCACTCTCACTGGTGGGAGATAGTGTCTTAATTTTATCATAGTCGCAATTGTTACTGCACTCGTATATGATCACAGTCAGTCATGAGTTCTGTTCAGATATGAAGCACCAACTTCTTCTTCATTAGTCCTCACATTTCCGAAAGAGGTATGATGCTGCGTAGTCTCCACTATCATGAATCAGGTTTTCCTGGCTGATAATTCTTGTAGATTGAATATATCTGGGTCAGCAGTCAATCACCTGTCAACTCATCGTGATCCTGATAAGACTAAAGTGCAAACCCTGGACTTGGGTGTCATTCATGTTCATTCTCGTGTGTTCTGAGCTTCTTAATTTCGTGCCCTGCGGGCTACAGCAGGCTAAGCACTGTTGTAGGTCCGTTATGTTGGCCTTTATTGCTTCATGTGGGTCTGCCATTATTGCTTGGTATATTCTGGATGCTAACTTAATCAGGATTCCAAACTTCAGTATGTCCTATATTTAAGAAAAGCGTTGATTTGAACATTATGACCCTGTCTGAAGTGTCTGGCTTTCTACCTGGCCACGCCAATGTAAAGGTAATTTTCCTCTGACATTGAGGACCACCGGGACCCTAGACTACTTTACTTGTAGGTGTACGTATTCATCTGGCCCTCATTCAATTTGAAGTTGCTGATCCATTGTACCATAAAGTCGTTGTCTAACATATTCTCAGAAAAGTAAATGCTAATGGGACTGCAGTCATGATGATCCTCCGAGTATGGGCAATATATAATCGGTCGAGGTCAATCCTAGGCATTCTCCTCACATCATTTTTGATGGAGGTCATTTCCACCACCGTCACTTCTGCAATTCTCACCATTCCAAGGAATACATCAGGTATGTAGATGTTGGCTGCATAGGATTGTGCACAGTGTACTGACCAGCTGCTGACTGTCACCGGACTTGTTGGCTGACACACAGAGTTCACCATACAGATAACTAGCCTCACTTTTTGCTTGATTGCACCTGATATGTCCGACGTTTGGTTGGAAGTGCCTGTCATTCTAGCACTGGTACATGGTTCAGTGGTATGCATCCTTGTGATCATCCAATTCATAAGGCAGTCGTATCAGATGTACTATGCAACAAAGCAGTGGAAACTGAACCAGTACATGAACTTACTTGTCAAGCAGGGTATCTTCTACTTCTTTGCGTATGTCCTTCTTTCTATATCCACAAGCTGTGCTACCGTCATGCTAACCCTTAAACCAATTACGAACTGACCCTTCCATCACAGCTCCTTTCTTTCTCAACTGATTGCTGCGCTGATTGACTCTGGAGCGTCTCCAACAACAGAATTGGGGACAATACTGTATACAACCCTCGAACTTGCACCCGTGCTGACTGTAGCGCCTCGATTTGTCCTGAGCATTCGGGAGCTTTATGTGCAGGATGTTCAGGGTAGACGTGGGAGCGGGATTGACACTGGGTTCGGCTTGTCGTCTGGCCGCGGTGCTATTGGGACAGCGGTGGAGTTCGCAGATGTTGAGCAGAATGAGGGCATAGATGAGATACCAAGAGAGGAGGGGACGACTCTGTTGGAATAAGTGGACGCGAGCCTGCGTTCAGTCTTTCTACCCCAGGTGTCGATGCAGTATGTAATACTTTCGGCTGGATGGCGCTTCAACCTGGCAATTTTCTTGATCTTCAGGCATCGGTGTACGTTGGATCAGAACTATTATGCATTTTTTTCGGATTGACACAACGGCGGCGAACTTAGGATATTGGGTCATGACAACATGAATGGTGAACAATTCGTAAGTAACATAATGGACAAGCTTTCGTGGGACGTTTGTGAGTGGTGCAGCATCTCATTAACGTGTCGCTATTTTCCCCTAGTTAAGTGAAATGATTTAAACTCACTCAATAGTTCTGCAGACCTTGACGTAGGACAAGCGAGAGAATCAACGGATGCTCGCGAACATAAAAACGTCGCTAGGACGTGGTACACAAATTGGCTGATCTGGCACAATGGAACCAGCAAACGGTACGTAGGAAGGTGAAGGTACTGATATTCTCGCGAATGCGTCAGTAGACTTGCAATGTAACGGGTAGCTGTCACAGGTTCGCACAGATACGTACAGCTGTCCTGTCATCAGATTTCAAGGTCAAGCCAAACGTCGTTTGAATGTGATCATGTTCGTGTTCTTACCGACTGAAATCTCTAGAGTGGATGTGTAAAGAATTATGTACACGACGTGATACAGGACACCATGTCGTGTGTAGTAGATTTGGCGTCCCGCTTTTGCCATAGCTGGATTTTGAATCAACATGTTGAAGTGTACAATCGACATGACTTCCAATAGCCTTGGGTCTGTAGGTATGAGCGGGATGAGAAATAGGCGACCCTAGAATCTCTTGTGCTTTTTCTAGAATTCATTCTCCCCTCGTACCAGATGCCAGTGGATAGACATGGACACAGAGACTGCGGAGGTCCTATACACAGCCTCGGTAACTATAGCTCACGTGATCGCATCATCCTCGAAGGTGCGTGCAGGTCTTCACTTGCACCAGTTGCACCCAAACCACCCCATGCGTGTGCTCTCACCTGCGTCTGACGCGCCAACAGTGTTCCCACTTCGACATGACACAAGAAGAGCAGGTCCGATGGTCAACGAGGAAGTAGAAACTACGAACGCTGAAACCCCCGGCATTGCTGCGACTTCCAAAGTACCAACCGTGGTACTCGACACCCATGCTGTGAGCGATAACATGGCAGCCAGGCTCTGTGCCAGCTTCCTGGGTCACGTCCTATTCCTCAAGAACCAAGTCCCATTGTCAGTACTGTTCCTTGTTTTACTATTGGTCTCTGCATGACTGCGTTTGCTTGACAGCCCCATCGTTCAACTGGCCAGAATGCCAACGACAAATGTGAGTTCGTTCGTTTTTTTTTTTGAAGAAATGTGGACTCAGACGTAGATCCGAGCTATCCTAGAATACGACCCGTGCTGCCAAGAAACGCCATGAGCTCTTGAACTCATTCGACACCCTTGCTTCGCATCTGTATACGACCTTCATTGCGCTCTCGACTGCACTTGCCCTTCGAGGTACCCCTGAGAAAGCGGAAGTCGGAACAGAAGCAACTCCCATGCATCATGGGAAACACGAGATATCCAGGGCCTTCTTTGCTGTTGCGCTCGGTCCAACTGTAGGGACCGCCAAATCACGCGTGATCGTAGGCATCGACGGACTGGAAGCAAAAGTGTGGGGACTGCGAGAAGACAACATTGCTGATAAAGGTGCAGGGGCACAACATGTGCCAGAAGAACAGAGCGACGAGGATTCTGTGGAGAGCGCAAGTGACACGGACGACGACGAGGAAGACGAGGAAAGCGGAGGCGAAGAATGCGGAGGGAGCAGCGAAGAAGAGGATGCTTCTCAGTCTGACGATGATGCGTCGCCACCACCTTCCAGAAGTCCGTCTCCGGCGCTTTCGTCTGGCGGTGACTCTTCTGCGTCAACGTCGCCATTGAACATGCCCTTAAAGTCTTGCCCTCCGCGTGTTGAAGATGCAGAAACTGTACGAGCTGCAGAGCGCTTGCTATCGCGTACGCTCGCGAGTGCATGCGCAGAAGACGATGGACAAGGGTTAGCTGCTGAGATGGGTACGCCAATGTCATACCAGCGTCACCACCGTTGCTCTCTAACTAGCCACTAGCTCCAACGCAAATTCATGTCTTGCTCAGGGGACCGCGGCGTTTCAATCACCCCTCCTGGATACCGCGCCAGAACCTGTGTACTTCCTTGGATAGTTTTCTTGCAGATTTTCTGGTAGAGTCGGGGCAGATACCCGCTTCCTGTGATACCACCGCGAAAAAACGAACGAAAGCAAGCAAGATGCAAGGTATATGGATCAAATCTCGTGGAACCATCACACAGATCGAGGATTCCAAGGAAGACTTGGCTGAAGCAGACGAGCTGATATGGTGGAGTTGGGACGGGAAGCTAGCCGGGTTTACAGACTGGTGATGTCAGACCTTGAACTTTAGAAGTGTAGCGTTGGGTAGAGATATCATTTGCACGCCTGTACAGTTATCACGGCCTTACAATGGACTAGCCTATGAGTATCCTGGGTCCTAGTTGTGCAGTGTTGTGACAAGGCTTCGCGTCGCGCGATATTATATAGCGGGTCGCCCTAGTTTTGTACTCTCACTCTGGCTGTCTTTCAATCAGGATTCACTGTGACAGGTCTTCCCCGCGAACTCGTGACCACTGTGATGCCTTATCTTCGACCATGGATCTCCCCCACCTGATACGCCCAAAAAAGAAGCCTAATAAGGCTCGGTACAGGATTACGTCACCAAGCCTAGTTAGGCTTCAAAAATGGCATTTCCCGCCAGTGTGTGTGGCCTCATTCTCACAGTGGGAATGAGGCCATACGCACTGGCACAGTAGTTTCACACAATAGACACCAGGAAATGTTGTCATATCTTTAGAGGGAACTATATGCTCTAGGTTTATATGAAGAATCTATTAGCACATACTTACCTTGCCAATATCATTGTTGTGTCCAAAATGTGAATATGTTTCACATCGGACCTCTATTTTATTCAAAACATATACTGGGTACTTCTTGTGGTTATGGACACTCGTACATACATGAATTAACATTATAGAATGTTGTTATAGATGACTATGTATGAAGGGAAAACGTGTGCTGAAGCGAAAAACATATCCACTAGAGGTCTCCACTAATGACACATCCAAATTTGGTAGTGATAGAGCGTTGACAAAGAAACACTTGACCCTCTACATGAGTTCGCACGTTTACATTGTTAAACATTATTGGATGACTGCCAAAAAAAAGCGCCCCAAAAATAGGAGTAAATGAGTGAATTGTCGAGCTGACTGTGTGCACGGACCTCCCGACATCGTGGGAAACAGCGCCCAAGATACCCCAATCAAGTAACCTGCTGGGACTACCAGACATGCCCTAATTCTCCCTCAAAGGAATTACCTGACACAAGGTAACACAATGTTTGGGACAGGGTTTACTGCTAGAGGCGGGAAATACCATGTTCGAAGCCTAACTGGGCTTGGGGACGTAATCCTGTACCGAGCCTTATTAGGCTTCTTTTTTGGCATATCAGGTGGTACTGGTACGCGTGCTGCGAGAGAAGCCGTGCTCCGACACAACGGGTTGATCTTCTACGATTCATGGCACGACAGAGACGCAGAGCAGATCCGCCAGCATACCAGGATAACGGTTAGAGAATGCTGGAAGTTTTCGGGTGCGCCTATCACAATTGGTATCCGTGAGCTGGATTCGACTGAGATCAGCTAACCATGATTGTTTTCCCGATCACGGGAAGCCTTGTTACGACTTATTAAAGCAGCTCTCACATGCTGTACGTCCGCGGTTTCGCCCTGAGAGTCGTCATTTGATCCACATCGTCAATTGTGTCCCTTTGTTTCTCAGGGATTCAGCATCCACCTCTTGTGATTTCCAGGAAACGGCGTCCCTAGACTCTCCACGCTAGACCGCTGAGAGCCATTGTGGTTATGTCCCACTTACCTTCTGACATTGATCTCGATTCAGTAAGAGTACCTGTAAGTCTCTTGAGCGCTGAAATTTGTTTACAACATCGTGCACTCACATTGGCCTCTAACAGCCTAACAGCGGACAATTTTCGGGTGACAGTATATCGATCGTCCCTACCGAACCTCGGAATCAAAATATCGATATGTGTCCAGGGGCAAAACAGCTCGAATATGTGGCACGTTGTCTTGAAGTGCAGAATAATGATGGGCTTCAACATCTCCTCCAACACCGCTCCCATGCGACACACCTCCCTCCCGAAATACTAGCTTACATCTTTAAGCTTTACGCGACTCGCTTTGGGGAGTTCGCGCCGAATGACGCCTCATCTGAGGGACCCATTTACCTCGCACAAGTCTGCACTTTGTGGAAGGCCATTGCGGAATCAGAACCCAGTCTTTGGACTTCCATCCACATCTATTTTCCAGAGTCACATAGAGGCCGTGAGAATGACGTGCCGAGGGTTAGTCTCCTGTTGAACCTACACTTGAAGCGATCAGGCACACTACCTATCTCACTCGCCTTCACCGATCACCGCATGTACCATACGTACACGGAAGACCTCATTTTTCTACTTGTCGACCGACTTCGGGTGCATTCACGGCGTTGGAAATGCATCTCTCTTCAACTGTCCGGTGGTTATTTCCCACTCCTCTTCTCCTTTACGCCGTGCGACCTGTCCTCTCTAGAACATCTCTGCGTTAATAGCAACACGGTCATGTTCGCACACCCTATCACACTCAACCTGAATTTGGAGTCCGCAACGAACCTCAAATCCTTTACTTATAGCGGGCCTGGTCCTTCAGTGGAGGATAGAATTGACCTCCATTGGAGAAGTCTTGCAGAGATGTCGTTTGACTTTGCCCCACATTCTGGGGGGAGCTTCATGTCATACTGGCGATTCACAGATCTCGCTCGATGTCAAAACATCACCACCTGCTCCTTGGGGATAGATCGGCCTCCGCCAGTGGTTAGCCGAGCCATCACTTTGCCATGTCTCCAAACGCTTCGGGTTCGTCGACTCTCCCCCTACGCTCACGCTAGCGGCATGATCGGCCCTCTTGTCCTACCTCAACTTCGGACACTCGAAATTGACGCGTCCAGCCTTGTTGTTCGGAGCGAATCCTGGCACGACCGAACATTTTCAGACCTCTTGGTACGCTCTGGGTGCACCCTCCTCTGTCTCTCCATCCAAGATGTCGACTTCCCGAACGACGAGCTCATTCGCTGTCTCGCACTTTCGCCCCAGCTCACGTCGCTCCGTTTCATCCCTTGTCCGCGATCACAGGATATAAGTGATGTGATCCGCAATTTGGACGTCTCATGCATGACGACGCGCAGTGAGAGTCGAATTCAGGGGGCTATGGAACACAAACAGGGACGTGTTGCATCGCCGCAGCTACGCAAGATTGCATTGGCGAGTTCGGTAGGGGGATATCTGGAGTCGATGATGGCCATGTTTCGTTCGCGTTCAGGCGCTTGTGCACGTGATGCGGGTGTAGTCGCACTCCGGCGCGTCGAGGTAGTCTTTTTTGACCTGTGGCACGATACGGAAGTGAATCTGGTCCGTCGCATGGGAAATCGGTTGGAGGGCGTTGAAAGTTTGCGGGCAGATCTGGCGCAGTGGGCGTCAGAAAACAGAAACGAAAGCGGGAAAGTGAATGAGGATGAGGACCAAGTAGAAGTTTCGATGGTCGTAGATTCACCCTACCTCCCCGAGTACATCGACTTTCAATAAGGTTCACACCGTAGTATGTTCCGAACCGTGCCCACAGGATAGGAGATCAAAATTGATTAGGTTGTGCAGTGCTGTGGGAAGCAAGCCCTGCGGCCACTCTGTTAGCGGCTTTGCTGTAGTGCTCTCTCCTAGTTGTCTTTCGATGAACATCCACTCTACCAATTCTTTCCAAGGAGCTCTGCATCCACCTCGAGATGCCTCCTCGAATCCGGGTTGTGCCCCCTCGAGAAGCCTGCTATGTGTCATGCCGCACTCACCCTCTGACGTTAATCTTTGGCCGACCGACTCGTGGAGACTACCTGTGAGTCTTCCTGTGAGTTTTAATCATGATGTCGTACACTCACGAGCACCTCGTGTTCAACCTGACAGCCTGAGAGCAGGCAATCGTTGGATGACAGTGCATCGGTTATCCCTACCAACACACGAGATCAATCGGCCGATACAGTCATCCACTCAATGAAAGAGCGGCTCGAACATGTGGCACATCATCCTGAAGGGTTGGATGTTCCGCACGTCGCAGTCACGGTCGATGGTGCAGATCGATGCCAAGAGCTCCTCCACCGCTCCCCCGTGACACGCCTCCCTTCTGAGATATTAGCCTACATCTTTGAGCTTTACGTTACTCGCTTGAAAGAGTTCCAAGACGGCATCTCTTCGCAGGGACCGTCTTGCCTCGTGCAAGTCTGCACTTTTTGGAAGGCGATTGCAGAATCAGACCCTCGCCTCTGGACATCTATCCACCTTTATTCTTCAGAATCGCACCAAAGTCATGGGGAAGACGTTCAGAGGATCCAGCCTGTGTTAGATTTACATCTGAAACGATCGGATGCGCTACCGATCTCACTCACGTTCACCGATTATCGCACCTACCACTCTGACACGGAAGATCTCATCTCTTTACTTGTCGATCGACTTCGGACGCATGCACGGCGTTGGAAACGCATCGCACTTCATCTGGCAAGTGCTTATTTCCCCATCCTCTCCAGGTTTACGCCGTGCGACTTGTCCTCTCTGGAACACCTCCACATTAGTTGTGACGTCGTGCTCGAACAATGCATCGCCTCTGGGCTCCATCTGAACTTGGAGTCCGCCACGAACCTCAAGTCGTTTAGTTATAGCGGACATCTCCCTTCGATGGCAGATAGAATCGACCTCCACTGGGAAAACCTCGCGGAAGTATCGTTTGAATTTACCCGACATTCCAGGGCGGGCTATACTATATCCAGGCACTTCGGGCACCTCGCTCAGTGTCAAAACATAACCACTTGCTCCCTGGGTATTGATCGAGTCGGACGTGTAAACATTAACCACACCATCACCTTACCCTGCCTTCAGACGCTCCGCGTCCGTCGACTCTCCCCCTCCTCTCGCGCAAATGGGGTGATTGACTTTCTCATCCTACCTGGCCTCCGGACGCTCGAAATCGACGCATCCTACCTCGTTATTTGGAATCAAGACTGGCACGACCGCAACTTTTCGGATCTCCTGACGCGGTCTAGGTGTACTCTCCTCCATCTCTCCATCCAAGACGTCGATTTCCCAAACGATGAGCTTGTCCGCTGTCTTGCACTATCTCCTGCTCTCACGTCACTCCGTTTCATCCCATGTCCGCGATCACAGGACATAAGTGATGTCATCCGCAAATTGGACGTCTCACGCACTCCGAGTGGCGGTCAGACTCGGACTCAGGGACATAGAGGGCGACACGTTGCAGACTCTGGCCCGCTTGTGGTGCTGTTGCGCGAGATCACGTTGGCAAGCTCGGTAGAGGGTTATTTGGAGTTGATGACGGCGATGTTTCGTTCGCGTGTTGGAGCCGGTGCGCGTATCGCGGGAGTAGCCACACTCCGACGCGCCGAGGTGGTCTTTTTTGACATGTGGCATGACACCGGTGCGAATCATGTCCGTGATTCGGGACATCGGCTGGAGCAGGTTGCACGTTTCCGGGATATCCTGATGCAAATGGTCTCCGAGAACAGGGACGAGAATGGGAGAGAGGACGAGAGTGAAGACGGATTAGAGGCATCGGTTGTCGTAAATTCGCCTTATCTCCCAGAGTACATAGAACTTTAGTGCGGCCCATACCATATT
>JBBPJY010000289.1:11632-23417 GCA_038088975.1 Xerocomus cyaneibrunnescens
CATGACAGGTCGGGTAGCACGTTTATGCTGCGAAACGCGAGGGATGTCAGAACGTGGGTAACAACCAGTACCAAGTTCGAACGTGTCTCGAGTGGCCAATCCACGTCACGGATCGCGCTTGCGCTACGGACCGACGCTTCGAAAAGCAGTTTAATTTACGGACGTAGAACGTACGTAGGCAGGTACATGATACCTTACCGGCGGGAAGGCCACACCGCTTCGAGCCTTGGCCTTTAGGGGCGATCGTTCGCGTGGGTGATTATGCCACGCCCACAGCTGATTTCTGAGAGAGGCGCAATCACTTGATCTTGTTGCCTACGACACCAAATATACGTGTCGAGACGTATCGCTCGTTGTTCGCATCGTCGGCAGATGCCGGAGGTCAAGGAGTCGTCCTAAAAAAAGGAAGAGGGGGTGGCATTTACGCGGGGAAGGAGCGATCGCCTCGTTTCTCAAGCCTTCTTTGGGTGGCAACGTGGTCGGTGAATACGATTGGGTGGCCTTGGAAAAGCGCGGTCGCGAGGTGTCCCTTTCATAGGGTGATCTCTTCTTTTTCCGGGGCAACGTCGTCAGTAGCCTGCTAACCCCTGAAAGTGTACGAGACGAGTGTTCTTTATGTGGCAACGCAGTTGGTCAATCATGCCCTGCGGGAAGACCCCAGGTAGCGAGAGTGCTTCAAGCTTCAGCCTGCAAGGGGAGAGCATGAGCCATGTTCACGCTCGGTCTCGGAGAGAACGATCACTTGATCTCGGTGCCTGCAATCGAAACGTGACTCTGGTCGCTCGCACACGCCGGTAAATACCAGATCCCTAAAAAAGGGGCAAGTTTGTAGCCTTGAGGGCGGAGGCGGCGATCGCGTCATGTGTCCTCTCGCAATTCGACTTGTTTTGTCCGTAGAAACGTATGCGTGGCCTCAGGTGGCGAAGAAAGTGTAATGGCATCGTATTTCCTTCACGATACGGTCTGAGCGTGGTGGTATATGGGACCAAGGTTTCGCGGTCTCACTAGACTGCAACGTTTCAGTTGGAGGTCCACTACGCTAGGTCCTTACATAACCAAGTGTTGCACAATTTTCATAGGGCGATAATCAAGTGACTCGATGTGATGCGCGTCCGATTTGGACTGTTTCGCATCTTCGTCCGGGCCTACACCGACATGGCCGTCCATAAGACCGCCCACCCGTTCGACAAGACCCGCCTCGAAGCCCTCCTCAACCGCCGCTTCTTCTACGCACCCGCCTTCGAGATCTACGGCGGTCCGTCCTCCCTCCTTCCCGTACCCAGACGCTGACGTCCCCCCCCTCCGCATCGCCAGGCGTCGCAGGTCTCTACGACTACGGGCCCCCCGGCGCCGCCCTCCAGGCCAACATCATCGCCGAATGGCGTCGCCACTTCATCGTGCACGACCACATGCTCGAACTCGACACGACGATCATGACCCCTGCGCCCGTGTTCGAGACGTCCGGCCACGTCGCCCGCTTCGCCGACTGGATGGTCAAGGACACCAAGACGGGCGACGTGCTGCGCGCGGACCATCTCGTCAAGGGCGTCCTCGAGGCCCGTCTCGCCGGCGATCGCGAGGCGCGCGGCGTCACGGCGCAGCCCCCCAAGGAGGACGACAAGAAGCGGAAGAAAAAAATCAAGAACGTCGCGGTGCGACTGGCCGACGACGCGGTCGCCGAGTACGAGCGTCTCCTCGCGCAGGTGCGTTTCCCATGCGCGCGCGTGCAGTACTCAGACGGACGCAGCTGGACAACTTTTCGGGCCCAGAGCTCGGCGAGCTCTGTCGCACGCACGACATTCGCAACCCAGACACGGACAACGCGGTGGGCGAACCCCAGCCGTTCAACCTCATGTTTGCGAGCAGCATCGGGCCAACCGGCCAACACCCCGGGTACGCTCCCCACCCTCCATCGTGCCGCCCCACGCGCTCATTCTCTATGCCAGGTTCCTCCGCCCCGAAACCGCCCAAGGCCACTTTCTCAACTTTTCGCGCCTGCTCGAATTCAACAACGGGCGCATTCCGTTCGCGTCCGCACAGATCGGACGCTCGTTCCGCAATGAAATCTCACCCCGCGCGGGGCTGTTACGCGTGCGCGAATTCACGATGGGCGAGATCGAGCACTACGTCGACCCCAACGACAAGCATCACCCGCACTTCTCGGAATGTCGGCACGTGGTCCTGTCGCTACTCGATCGAACCACGCAGTCGCAGGGCCAGACGACGGTGACGCCGATGCCCATCGGGGAGGCAGTCGACGAGGGCATCATCGCCAACGAGACGCTGGGCTACTTTTTGGCGCGAATTCAGCTGTTTCTGGTGCACATCGGGATCGATCCGCGACGGCTGCGGTTCCGGCAACACATGGCGAACGAGATGGCGCACTATGCGACGGACTGCTGGGATGCAGAGATTGAGAATGCGACGGGGTGGACCGAGTGTGTCGGATGTGCGGATCGGGCTGCGTATGACTTGAGCGTGCACGCGGCAAAGACGGGGCACCCGCTGGTGGTACGCGAGGCGCTCAAGGAGCCGGTCGTTTCGCAGCGGGAGGTGGCCGAGTTTAACAAGAAGGCGCTCGGCCAGAAGCTGGGACGGGATGCGGGCGTGGTGCAGAAGAAGATCGGAGAGATGAGCCAGTCCGAACTGGCGTCGCTCAAGGAAGCACTCGCGAGTGGGTGAGTGGAGCACTGCGTGTCCGCGGAGATGAAGCTGATGGGTGCAGGTCTGCTACGATCGTGGCCGAGGAGAGAGAGATCGCGTTGACTCCCGATCTCGTGACCGTCCAGCGCAAAACGTTCAAGCAATCGAGTCCGTCTTTGTTCGTCTTCGTGCTGTGATTCGCGTGCTCACGGATGACATAGTCCGCGAGTTCACGCCAAACGTGATCGAACCCTCGTTTGGGTTCGGGCGCATCCTCTACATGCTGCTCGAACACTCGTTTTGGTGTCGCGAACAAGACATTGAACGCGGGGTGCTCTCGCTCCCGCCCGTCGTCGCACCGACCAAAGTGCTTATCGTCCCACTGAGTGCCAAGGAGGAGTTTGATCCTCTCGTACTCGAAGTTTGTACGTCGCCCTTTACTTTTTGGTATCTGTTCTCACTCGCAACAGCCACGAAACTGCGCAAAGCAGGCGTGTTTTCCAGAGTGGACGATTCCAACACGTCGATCGGGAAACGCTATGCGCGCAACGACGAGCTCGGCACGCCGTTTGGCGTCACCATCGACTTTGCGTGTACGTACCCCCACTGGGACCTTGTTTCCGACTGATGCTCGGTTCCCAGCGGTGCAGAACAGGACGATGACCCTGCGGTATGTATCTCCGTGCGCAGCGTCATCGAGGCTGACGAAGAGTCCGACAGGGAACGCGATACGACCGAGCAGCTGATTGGTTCCATCGACGACGTGATTGCGGTCGTAACCGATCTCGTACAGGGCACCCTCGATTGGACGACGGCCCGCGAACGGCTGGCCGTGTACGACGGTGTGCAAGCGGTGGAGTGAGCGAGGACAAGAAAATTAGACTTTTAGTCCGAGGAGAAGGACGAGTACGTATTGAGAGAGGAGCGATATACATGCGATAAACACGAATGGATGGTGTGTTCCCAGCTCGTGGTGGTAGGAGTGCCCATCCCGCGCCGACCCTGGCGAGGGAAGCACGAGGCCGCGTCGAGGGAAGGAGCGGTCGGTGCCGGGGAGGGCAGGGCTGGCATTTCCCAAGGAGACCGCGCGCGTGGGTAAGAAGAGCAAGACCGTGGGAAACCACCCTCAAAATTTAGGCGACGACAAAAAATATATATATATAAATATATAAATTGAGATTCGAGATGGCCCAGATCTGAGATGCGCACATCGTTATGAGAACGCGCTGCGTCCGTTTGGGCTATATAACGTACCTGCTCTCTCCGTCCACATCCAATCCAATCCAAATGGCCTCCCTCCGCCACGACAACCTCGTCTCCCTCCCGAGCCTCTCCTGCGCACTCTCCTCCCTCCCGCAGGCAACCTCCCTCGACAGCGTCTCCCTCCACCCGAGCATGTACGCCCAGCATGCCGCCGACAGCGAAGCCAAGGTACGTCCACCACACCGCGCGATGATGGTGCACGCGTCTCATCCCGCCACCAGCTTCGAAAAGTCTTGTCCAAGACCGCGTCGTCGCCCACCAGCGCCGCGCCCGTACACCCCTACGCGCAGTCGGTACGTCCGACTTGCCTGCGTCCGCGCGCGTGCCTGACACCCCTCCCAGCCATCCCACGCCGACTCGCTCAATTCGTCATCACAGCTGATGATGCGTAAATCGGTGTGTCTGCTTCCTTTCGCGTGCCTGCCCCTGCGCTCATCCGCCTCGCAGCAAAAACCAAAATTCCAGGCCTAGACGCACACCGTTCGATTGCTAGACCTTGCACTGTAGACCTAGTCACCGCCTCGATTCGCGGCACCCCCTCGTTGCATTCGCCTATCTTCTCTATCTCACACACTCTCTCGACACGCCATCTACACCCTCGCATCGCATCACATAGACACAATTTGCATACCTCGCTATATTCATACCATCGCATCTGTCCTTTTCTTTTTTATATCTTCTCTCGCGTCTCCGATCTCTCTCGTATTTGGGTCGGCCGAAGCCTAGTGCTCGGCACAGTCAAACGTCCGTCGAGGCGGACAGACTATGTTTTTGGCGTCTCGTTTTGTATCTAGCCCGAGCGGCGGTCCGCGCTTGATTTGTTAGTCGTATAGTATAATGCCGACATCCTTTCCACATCTCGTCTGTGTGCGGGTTAGCCGTCGTGTGTGCACTGTGTGGCGCGATTGGCCAACTGCAAGTGGCCCAGGAACCCGCGCCATGTGCCGAGCAAGGACGTAACGCGCTTGACCAATCTGCGCCGAGCTGATTATTGAGGCCGGTGGGCCATTGGCTGGTGGCCGGGGCGGACATGAACGGCCGGTAGCATTTCGCCTTGCGCCGGGCATCACTGATATATGATTGCGACGGATGATGGCTTGGTGACTCGGACGATGTGGCTTGGGCCGGGGCTGAACGGGTGGGATGTTTCACGCTGCGGTGGCGGCGCGACAGGACGTGCCACTGTTGCCAGTGGCTGCGACTCGATGGCGTATGTATATCAGTACAAGGGCCGCGCGTCTGAACGCCCAGTTTCAATATACGACGCACAGGGTCCCGGGTCTGGACGCTGTCAGTCCTCGTCAGTGTGACTTGGGGTGCTACGACGCTAAAAAAAAACCGGTGCAGGGTGCAACACAGGTCCCTCGAGTTATATGACTGGGCGATGGGGATTGGAAGGAGGTACGCGCTGCGGACGAATCGCGGATCATTTCGATCGTGTCGTGATGTGCAATGTATGGCATGTATGGAACGGAATGCTGGTTCGAATGCATTGCAATGTGATGTATTACTGGGGTATGGATACATGGACGGGGACGGGGTCGGGTCCCTCCCGACCGCCAAGCGATCTGGCGCTGGTTGGATCGTCAGCATGTGTCCGTGTCTCTAGCGCGTTCGTCGTGGCGTCGACCCATGCGCGTCTCATCGTCAGCACGCCCCGCGCTCACATATGCACTACAACGCACCCGCCGGCGCACGGCACGCGGCTCGGATGTGGGGACCGAGGCAAAAACGCAAACCTTGATGCCCGTAGACGTCGGGCGTTTCAGCGCGCGTCGTGGCGCCGGCTTCTCCCGGGCGTGAGGGGACGCTGTCTGGCAGGGTAGTCGTTTCGGGGGTGTCCTGGGCCTGGGCTAGACGCGCGCGCGTGCGTGGGGCCACAGCGAGGGTGCAGCGTCGGGGTGGCGGCATGCGTCCCTGAGTGGGTCCGCTCTGAGAAAAGAATTTTTTTGGGGGGAGGGCGTAGCGTACGCCAGCGTCACACCTGAGCGTCCTGTGTCCGGTCAGATCTGGGGGTGCGGCCGTGGACAGCTGGCAGTGGGTTCGACGGCGGAGGTCGCTGCACGGACTGACGCCTGTGATGACGACGGGGAGACGGTGGACGGTGGCGCAGGCAGTGCCATCGTGGACGACCCACGACAGCGAATCGCGCGCATCGTCGTTGGTCCATATGGGTCCGCCCACTTTTCAACGCATGGCTCGGCGTTTGCCGGGTGCCACTGGGAACGCGGAACGGGTGTTTTTCTGTTTCGTCGAGACAGGAACGGCCCGTCGGCCGATCGCCCTGCACACGCTGGCAATAGCATCTCACTGGGGACTTGGTTTCGACATTCTCACCCCGCACGTTGCCCTGGCAGCCCTGGCGTGTGCCCATTTCGATGGCGACGTGCACGTTCCCGCTTCAGCCTTGAGCCTTTGCACACGGATCAGCCTACCCACGCGCAGGGGGCGTCGACTGAGTAACTCTAGCTGGGACAATCTGTCAGACATGGGAACGTATAGGCGACGGTGAGTATATACGCTCCATCATCCATCATCTCACCCCATCCTATCGCAGTGCGTCGCCGCACCCGGTCCGGCCGCCGTCGGTCGCTTTCATTTTCGAGAATTCGCCGTCCAGTACACCGCTGTGCGGGGTCAACATGCCTCGACCGAGTTTGACGCACGAAACGCGGCGTAATTCTCGATGAGGGCGCAGGTCATTCATACTACCGTGGATGGGTGCTGTGACAACATCGCCGCGTCGGCCGTTCCCCGATCAGGCTTGTAGTGCTCAGCTTCTGTGACCGGGTCATTCTTGTCTGGGAGTGTCAAGCCACTTGCGTCAGGGCTCACCACATGGCGTGTGCGCCCAGTTGCACTGCAAGGATACACTCACGAGAGAATAAAGGGATCTTGCCAATCCGTATCCCTACGTCTAACCCGTTTTGTCTTGGTGCGTCCAGGAAGCGTCCAGGGTTCAAGTATCAGGTCTGCCAGCCTCAGGCTTATCTCGGTACAGTATCTGAAGTGCTCGAGAAAATCGCTTCGGCAAGTCCAATTGTTAGGGCCCTCTTCAGGATCGCTTACAGGATAGGCCCCTTGAAGGGCTGTGACTTTCAAGGTCGTCGACGTTATCGCTTGACGACTTTCACAGCGGGCCGTTTTGGGCGCTGTGATTGGAGCGCGGCTGCCACGCGCGGGGACCAAGGGTCGGTTCCTGTCAATGGTCTAAACGTGGGTGGCGCCCCGCCGGCCGCCACCACACCTATCTGCCAGCATCATTGATACGCTTTACGCGATCGATCGCCACAGGCCCAAGGGTTATCTCGGGTTTTCCCTTTCGATCTGTCATTCGATAGATGACTCGACGGCTACTGAACGTTCCTGTATCCAAGGACACAAGCACTTGCTCCCAGTTTACGATCCCGTGACGGTCGGATGGATCCCCACAACGCGCTGGCAGGACACCCTCGAATCACAGATGCAGCCCTGAGCGGCGCGACTAATGTCACCCGGCCCAGCGGGGTCAAGTATCGCCTCCAGAACGTGCGCGTTATCCATGCCCTTTTTTCTCTGCGTCGCGTTACGTCCCAACGACCCAAGTACGTACATACCACGGCAGGTCGTTGACACCGGACCGAAAATCCGTGGGCGGGTGCCGTGAGGACGTCGGGGAAGCGAGATTGAAAAAAAGGTGGCAGTGGCCTATCACGCGATACGCGCGCTCCGCGCCGTTCATTCAGACAGGCGGGTGGTCTGGACTCGCGGACACGGGATCAACTTGTATCGATCGATCGTCGTATACAGGAGCCGCGACGCGTTATGGTCCGGGACCTTGGATCGTGCACGCTTTCGTGGGTGACATAGGACTGGCTACCCCAGGTCATGCGCCCATTTCTGTCGATGAAAACCCATGAGCGTGTACGAGGTACGCCCCAGCGACCGTGTCTGCCTGGTGCTCTACCCAATCTAGAAATGGGAATTGGATGGGCGTCTGTCTCCGTTCTCCCGATGCACTGCGTCCGTGGCCACATATCGTAACTCGAATCCCACAGACTCTGACAAGATGTCCCACACAGCGACGGCAGCATCCAGTCTAGGCGTACTGGAGAACCCCGCAAGGAAATGCGACGACCGTGTTCACGCAAGCGCCGGCACCCCAGATGAAGCATCGCAACCGAAGACGCGCCGAGACGCGTCCTGGCCAGGCCCCAGAACGTCTCCGGGGAACGCGGAGAAGCATTCAGTTTAGCCTTTTCGCCTGCGTGCTCTTCTGTCGTCCTCTTTCTAATGACGTCAGCCTGGCCTTGATCGTACACGCCGTGCCCACGTGCGGCATTGGAACGAGATGGTGGTACGTGATACGGGGTGCTTGACGTGTTTAGTTTCCAGGGGTTGCGTGTTCTGGATTGCGAGTCAACGAAGACCCCCGGGGGCATGAACAAGATTGGTCGTGCTGAATCCACGATGGGCGTGAATGGAACGGGCAGTGTATAGGTGTGTTCATCACGCCAGCGGTATGGAGCGTGCTGCTCACATCTCCACAAGGTCACTGAAAGGGGTATTCAACGCCGTGCGATCCGAGACCGTCGTTGGGCGACGTGCACGGAGATCAGAATCGTCAGACATACTTCTGCTTTGCTGCATCCCCTTCTGGTCTAGCATCCCCCTATCCAAAAAGGTGGCACGCTTTAACATCCTGAGCCGCCAATGGTGCCGCTCCTTGTCACTTGGAGCTTTCCTCAGTCCTCAAAGATTTTCCGACGAGTCACGTGACAGGGACAGCATGGATCGGCGGTGCGGTCGGGGCTCGGAAGCGAACACCCGATGTGGATTAGACCACACTACATACGCACCCCGGATTGCACCGAACCAGTCTCATATGAAATGTCACGTTCAAAGGGCGTATCTGTTTGCCACGTACCACTACGTGCCTTCTGCTCCTACTGCACCAACTCCTTGGATCGATACACACCCACTCCTCTCACTTGAAACAGTGTGTGTATATTACGCGGCGTATATTTGTCGCAGACCGACAGACCGCGTGTAGATTTTTCATTCTCGCAGTGCGCAGCTGTTATGGCGCTCTCAGACGCAACACACACCTCACTAGCACTCACCACCCCATACACTATGGCCGGCAGCCTGGACAGGCTCGTTGATGACATCCTGATCCAAATCTTCCAGGTACTGCCGGTGCACGCAGTACTCGTTCTACGCCAGGTAAGTTCCGTCCTTGTCATGACGAAAACGAGCACACTGAAAACGACGAGACGTCCCGACGGTACTATCTCCTCAGTAAACTCCGCTGTGTCTGGTACGCCCGGTTCTGCGTGGATGTCCTGGCGCGGAATCTGCCTCTGCCTGGCCCCCCACGTCCCCTCTCCCTACTCTCCGCAGCGGAGCTCGAACAGCGCACGCTGAGAGCGCTCTACCTGGAGCGAGCCTGGCCACGATTGACTGCTCACACTCTCGTTTCCAGATACCATCAGCATGGTGCCGGCGTGGGACGCGTGGACCAAGTCATGTTTATCCCGGGCGGGACGGAATTCTTGACCGTGCAGAGCGACAAGGTGGCACATTGGCTCATCGTCAGTTGGCCCGGATTCGCCCAGGGACTGAAGCACGTCGGGGAATGGACGCCGTTCGAAGGGGTGCCGTGTCGTATCGTCAAGGATGGCCATGTGCCCGGTGTGTTTGCCGTCGGGCCGAGAGCGCCATTGGGGTAATGCGTTCGCTTCTTCGCGTGTGGGGGTTGAACTGACCATGTGCGTCAGATCCCATCGGTTCGCCAAGGTGCTGTCGACGAGTTTGAGGGCACCGTTCGTGACGCTGTGTGATTATACGCATGTGCCGGGTGTCGTAGTGGGTGTATGGCGACATTTGTTGTTGTTGGATACGACGAGGGAGCCTGGGGGAGGGGGTCTGGAGCTCCTGGATTGGCATGCACAGACGACCGGGACGGCACTTCTCCCGCGTTTCGCCGATCTGGTGAGTGTTATCTGTTCCTCGTCGCGTCTTGTCGCCTGAACACCCCCGCTCGTGGTTTGTCCCATCTAGTTTGGAGATTATCTCGACTTTGTGGTGTTTGCAGACCATCTTTTGGTCGTATGGGAATTCTGCGTGAGCGTCTTTCCCGTGCCTCACGTTCCAGTGGACGGACAGGTAGTCGTGGAACATGAACGGGTGTATATGTTCCAAGAAGCAATCGCTCGACCGGTTGGGTTTACGACATGTGTTGCGCAGTGCGTCATGCCGCTGCCTCTAATTCAAAACGGCGACCTCGACCAGGACGCGGATTGGGACATGGACTGGGATTGGGGCGAACAGCGCAGACAATGCGCATCGTCGGTGACATTGACGATTGCAGCACGGTCAAGAAGACGGGCGGAAAGCGTGTCGATGGTGATGCTGATCCCGATCGTGGGGGAAGAGGGCCGCAAAAAAGCAGCGATCGCAGGTACGAACGCGTTTCCGTATCGCTTGGCATATTTGCCGCCCCACTCGCCGTCGACGTTGTGGCGGTATGGGGGAGAGGTGGATCTGGAAGATGGTAAGGGCGTAGGAGGCGATGACAACGATGCGCTACGCGGGTGTACGACGCTCTGTCTCGGCTGGTCTGGACGCGGCGTGTTCATTGTTGGTCGGGAGCTCCGTTTGGTGGGTCCTGGGTTACACATCTTGCCGCCGTACGAGATGCAGTTCGGACCGGTGTTCGAGACGGGGGAGGCGTTATATCGGATGGATAGGCGGCGCCGACGGGATTTGGATTGGTTGCAGTTGGACGAGGGTGGTATGGACCAAGGGAGCGCGAGCGGCGACAAGGTGGATTTTGACGAGGGCATGGGGCGGATCGTGGTGGCAAAGGAGCGTGGGGGATTTGAGGTCGTGCAGCTGGGTTAGGGGAAGGGACATTTCTTTTCGCGTGGTGCGGGAATGTGTGCAGTTAAGGGGGGGTCGGAGGTACATATTGCTAGCGGATTCATCTCGGATGGCATATAGCTTGTACCAATGCGCCGTCTTCTGACTCTGACTATCACGCATGGTATCCGGCTCGACATCCACACTCTTATTCCCTGTGGCCCAATCCTCCATTGCTCTCATTCCCGAACGGATGTACGATGGAGGACTGAGAGATCTCGATGACAGATCCATCCCCATACGTTTTCGTTTCGATCCTTCTCACTCCAAACACAAATCGACGATCGTCGCCGTCAGTCTGGCTACTCGCCCATTTATAACCCGCCTCGCGACGGAGACAATGCAAGTCACAAACGCACCCCGAACGGTCCAGACTGGAGGCTGATTGGCATGATGGTACAATGCAACGATCGCACGTATCTGGCGATGGGGGCATTCCGGGGGTTCCTGTCAAGTGGTGCTGCGTGCATGACGGTGCAATCCTCTCGACTGACCTGGATTGGTGTTCCATTCAATGCATTCTAGATCGGTGGCGTGGACTTGGGGCTCCGAGATGTGTGGTGCAACGGGGCGGAAAAGAGAAATGGTGGCGTGAATCATTCCAGTGATTGGGTGGGTGTAGGGAGGGTGGAGGATCTATTCGAATACTGACCCGGGAACAAGATCTTGCAAGCCTTGATGCGATGTATAGAGACTGTTGATGGAGGAGCTGGGGGTATGAGAATCGCGCACTCGTTCGAGTCGGCCCGGCCGGCGTTGATCCGTGATGCATGATGTACTGGCATGGGGCACAATCTTGTGAGACTGGAATACCAGACGAGTACATCTAGATTATGCATGCACCACAAGTAATATGGCAAGATGGCCGAGCGGTCTAAGGCGCTGGAATCAGGCTTCTAACCTATCCAGTCCGAAAGGGCGCGAGTTCGAATCTCGCTCTTGTCAAATTGTTTTGGCTTTTTCCCTCTTTTCCTCT
>JBBPJY010000290.1:0-23382 GCA_038088975.1 Xerocomus cyaneibrunnescens
TGTATGCACGGATTAGAATGTAATATTAGAAAATTGATCCATATTTTCATGCTGTCTAATGATCCCTGAATATAAGCTATTGTCATGAGCTATCAGAATTGCGGTGCTTGTTCGACTCGTCTGGTTCTGGACAGGAAAGGGAGAATCTTGACAATATAAAATAATATCGTCGAAACCTGACAAGCCATACTGGTCCTGGGCACATTATATTATATAAGAATAGATTCTCATGGATTCTCGGTTTTTTGCAACTTTTGTGATGACTGTGTCGCTGATGACTCCACTCTCGACAACGACTGGTGCGTACCTGAGGTTGGGGATGCATGGGTGCTGACTGTGGGACAAGAGCGTTCCGAGCCCATCGAGATCGATGTCGGTGGTGACCTACGGGTGGTGACATTCTCTGCCAACGGCGACTATCTTGCGAGCGGCCACTACCACGGGATTCGAGTTTGGCGAATGGAGGATGCAAAATGCGTGGCGACGGCGACAGAGAGGTCTGTCTACTCTCTCGCGGTGTCCTCGGACGGCAAATGGATCGCTTCCGGGATAAACGAAGGCGACGTTTTCGTGTGGAACGCAAAAACATACGAAGAGGTCTTCAAGCGCGAGGGGGATGGCTGCACCTCCCACTGCGTCGATTTCTCGCCCAACTCGACGCGACTCGTGTCTGCATCCACCAACCGCACAGCGATCATTTTTGACCTGGAGACTCGCAGGCAAATACAAACACTCCAGCACGAAGATTTTGTGTTCGCAGCGAAATACTCGCCGCGAGGAGATCGCATCGCAACAGCCACTCGCAATGGATTTGTTCGAGTCTGGGACAGCGACGGTGTCCAGGTGCTCCTCGACATCCCAATCAAAGTAGCACCACACTACAACAATGGTCTCCTCTGGTTCGACGACCACCTTTTTGTCGTGTCAGACAAAAAAATCAAGGAACTTGACGCATCAACGGGATCAACAGTATCGGAATGGCCAGTTCCTAATACTGTTGAATACTCATGCATCGCCCTACCAAAGCACGGTGGTTTCATCGCATACGCTGCAACGCATACTGTCACATTCTTCAGCACGTTGACACAGGCTCAACTCGGTCAAATACATCATCCTCAAGCTATACGTTCAATTGCATTCTCCCCCAACGACCAGTTTCTTGCTATTGGTGGAACGTCGGGGAAGGTTATTGTTGCAAGTCTATCCTACATCGTGGGTATCATGTCTCGTTGCGCTATGGTGTATCTGATCAGTCGTACTCGTCTATTCATATAGGATTCAATCCCACCGTCTCGTCCACACTCCACTCTTCTGGAACCTGATATCCACATCGACGCTGCTGCCCTCGATTTATGGAAGCAAGATCAGCTTGAAAGTGTAGACACGTTATTGACAGCGGCGGTGACTGAGTCTCAGAATCAATTTCATCAAGTGCTTGCTAGTCGAGCTCTCGTGCGCGGTCGCTTGCAATGGTGGGACGCAGCGCTCATCGATGCTGAGAAGGTGTTTATTCCACTGCTCTCATGTCCGTGGACTCTAACATCAGTTTATATCAAGGCCATCAAGGTCCAGCCGTCCATCATTAGCTACATCGCAAAGAGTATAGCCCATATCGGCAACGGGGAAAGGCATAAGGGTTATCGGGCCTGCGATATCGCGTTCCAGCACTGCCATTCCTCTCATGTCACCTTTCTACTTCTCATCAAGGTATTTTGCGATTTAAATGCCCTTCCGCTGCTCATATTTCTTAGGCCATCATTGTATTTATGGCCGGAGAGCACGCCGATGCAATATACCGCATAGACGACCTCATCGTGAAGTCCCCTTCTAACTCAATTTACTATGTAGTTCAGGCACGTGCATAACGCGCCACCACACAATAAATATTATCGCTGACATTTTCAGTAGGCATACATGTATCTTCTCCGTGGAAATGCGGATATGGACAGCAGTAACTGGATAGATGCGGTACACTCGTTCGAGCGTGCACGGGCCCAGCTACGGCCCCATGCGAGTCAATCGTTCCTTGTCTCACTGGCAAGTTTCCCAATCAAAATTTAACGAGTCGATAGTCACTCACCATCCCTAACAGATATCAGGATGGAAATTCGATGGTCTTGACATCATGGTTCGACAGCGTCTGTGTGAAGCCCTCTATTCAGGGGGTCGGACCAAGGATGCTGTCGAGTGTTTCCACCAACTGACGAGCGAGTTTGGAGAGGCGATGAACCTGGACCATGAGCATCGCGAATGGACACTTGGTGAGTGATCGCACATTGTGTGGTGTCATTGCTTACATGGCAATGGCTGTCAGACTTTGCGCAACGTTCCTCCCGGAAACTGGAGCATCTTGGTGATGCAGCAGTAGACGTCCACCGACATGACGAGGCTATCTCCCACTATTCCACCGCACTCTCCCTTAATCATCCCTCCCCACATGGCATTCTTATCAAGCGAAGCAAAACATTCATGGCAACCGGACTATGGAAACAGGCGCTAGATGATGCAAACCAGGTACATAGTTGTTCATCTATGCAGGTCGATGTTGTTGATGCTTCGTTGGCAGGTGATCAAGCTTGATCCGTCGTCTCCATGGGGATACGAGATGAAGCATGCTGCTTTACACAAGGGAGGCGACTATGAAAATGCGGTTCATGCGCTCGAGGAGATGCACTCAAAAATAGCGGAGTCACCTGATTCGGGCATTCGACGCAAGTCGTATCCTCGTTACCACCGTAAAAGTCTTTTGTTCATGTTATTTAACAGAACGCTGCGACCTGTACATTAGTCCGTCGAGCACGCGAGCAAGGATTCGCAAAACGATTCAACGGACTATCCGCCATTTGCCACGTGAGCTTATCAACACAACTAACGGGCGACTCTACAATAGAACACAACTGGCGTCTGCATTCGAATCATCACCGATCTTCAATGAGCTCTTATCATCCATGACAACACGCATCGACCGTGCCCGAATCAAGCGTGAAGTTCGACAGTACTTCCGATACGTCATGTTTTCGCACAAGTGGGAAGAAGACGAACCGCTATACCAGCAGGTGATGCAGGTGGCGGTGTATGATCTTGATCCGTCTCTGACTCATGACAAACTGCAAACGTTCTGCAAAATTGTTCGGAATGGTGGATTCGACTGGGCATGGAGTGATACGTGCTGTATCAATAAATCGGATCACTTCGTGCTCCAGGAAGCACTGGTCGCCATGTTTAGGTGGTACCAGGACTCTGCCATGGTGATCATTTTCCTTCGTGGTGTTCTCTCTTCATCCCAGCTTGGCGCTCTCATGAAGAGTGTTTGGAACACTCGTGCCTGGACACTCCAAGAATACATTGCCGCGAAAGTGGTCCGCTTCTACACAGAGGACTGGACAGTCTATCTTGATCTGAAGTTACCGAACCACAAATTATCTCCGGAAGTGATATCAGAGATGGAGCAAGCCACTGGGGTGTCTGCAGAGCAACTGATGGCACTTCGTCCAGGATTGACGAACATTCGGGAGAAATTGCGTCTTGCTTCGACAAGGCGGACGACGCTCGTTGAAGATGCCGCATACTCACTACTTGGCATTTTCTCGGCTACTGGTATACCAGCAATATACGGTGAAAGGGAGGCTGCGTTAGGACGTCTATTGGCAAATGTTCTCACCAGATCCGGAGACGTCAGTATCTTAGCATGGACTGGAGAGTCTGGCCCTTACAACAGCTGCCTGCCCACTCGTATCAGCGTATTCAACGGACCAGCGACATCACACCTCCCAGCACGCATACCGGATGCGGAGATGGAAAGAATCGTCATGTCGCACGCTCCTTCATTCGACTTCGACACGGCGGTGAGATTATATGACCGTCTGAACGAGTTTCATATGCCTAGGTTCGCCGAGAGTCGAATGACACTTCCTTGTATCGCTTTCCGACTCCCGCGTTTTTCGTCATATCGAACAAGCTCAGGTCGTACTTATCGCGTGGATACTGACCCCTTCGGGACGGTAGAAATCAGGACGAAACGCGAACTCTCTGAGATAAAATTTCTCTATCTTATTTACCCTTGGTTGGGGACTCTCCTGGAGAATGAAGATGTGCAGAGCAGTGAATCCGAAGAGGACGATGATGTGCCAGCTACACCAAATACGGACGATGAAGAGAGCTCTGATGAGGAAATTGACAACGAAGAGATCTTTGATGAGGAGATCGACGAAGAAGAGCCTGACGATTCGTCGTCACTTCCTGGACCTGGGTCATCATCGCCCCCTGCTCCTGTTCGAATGGCACCCATGGACAGAGAGATGCGAGCACGACGACTTGTTGCTCGTCTCAGACAACCGTTCGGCGCCCTGTTGCTAAGGGCGGTGGTGAGGGAAGGACGTGTGGTCGGTTACAAGCGGGTCGCAGCGGATAGCATGGTCAATGTCCAGTTCCAGGAGAACTTTTCGCTGGCTAGTATTCTGGACAATGTACGCACAGTCGACGTCCTATAATTTTTGTATTGTTTCGGACGTGTTTTCAACTATGGCTTGTAATCGGGCTATCGGTAGCTTCTCACTGGCAGTGCAAATAGTGATATCCTGGTGCGTGTGGGCCGGGGTTTCTGCCATTTTCTTGCTCCTCGTCGTGTTGGATCTGACCACAATGCGGCGGCGTATGCCTCTTAATTGATGTCATGGGGACGAGGAGGTTCATTAAGGACTTGGACCGCGGGTAAGACGACTCAGTCGATAACTGAGTCAGTTCCTCGCTATACCGGACTACAAAAGTGTGAGCCTGGTAATTCGGAATGTCCGATTTAGTTGTGCCTTAATGTCAAGAGAGATCAGACGTTCCTCTATCATCCAGTTCCAAGTATCTTTGGGCGAGAAACAACCATAACTCGGACTGACGGCCTAGAATCGACCCTTTGTAGCGTTCGAACGAGTGCAGTGTATACAACACGTGTTCTTAGCATGTTCGTTAGGATAGCGAGTAAGTCTTCTAGTTCCCTTTACGCATACATTTACAATCCTGCCTTCGATTCGTGGCGCGTGGTTGGTGCATTTCACAAACATACAGGACTACTGGGGGGTCCGTGCACGCCCATCTACCCCGAACGTTCGTAGTCCCCACAGAAAGTCAAGCTCTTGTTCTGCCTTTCTCCACCTTTTCGTAGATGAAGCGAGAGAGTGGGTATCGCCACCAGAAGATCGCCATGATAGGCCTTATAGATATCTAGCGTAGACGTGTCGGGTCAGTACCCCGAACCTGTGGACGGTGCAAGTCGTAGTACCGTCTGGAGCCGCACAACCACACGCAGCGGCACTGTGAAAATGTTCGTCGATCTTGAACCTGTTCGGATAGATGGATGCGTGCTTCCTCGATAGAGCATAAGCGAATTCCGTTCATCGACGGCGATCGTTTTCGGCATCTCTTATCACGTGGTGGACGTCCACCTCACGAGGTTTACCAACTTGCGCTACTGTGTCAGATACCAGAATATTGGAGAGATAGTAGGACGTGTCGATGTGTAGCTGCCCAGTCGTTTACATCAGTCTTAAACCATCGCGCATCCAGGTGATCAGGACGCACCGGATCGCCAGAAACTCTCCTTGTATAGTGGCTCGCTACATGAGTCGGGTGTGAGGATCACCGTACACGACGGCTTAGGAGACGCTTCAAACAACTACTATGACATCACACTGACCCAGTAGCTGAAGTAACAGCTCTTCCGCAGCTGAGCAAGCTCTACCATTGGGTGATGAGCGTGTAAGCGGGCTTAAAGGAGCGTTTTATAGCACGACTTACTCGCAGGGGAACACCAGCGGGTGCTATCGATTTCAGGTTGGCAGGTGGTGAAAGCGGGGATGCGCTAGAAGAATATAAATGATTACCATGTATCAGCGTTGTTCAACAAGTAGTAGAAAACCCTTGTCGCTAACGGGAAAAAAAGGGTCTCTGTATTTCCGACCATCGTTTGTAACAATGGCTCTTGATCTCACTCAAGTCTTGCACGCAGGACTGCCGAACAAGAACCCGAGGGCATTGATCAGGAGGTTTGGGGGTTCGCGGTGTGTGCAACCGACTTACAAGCATTTCAGACATTTCCTCCGAGCCGGTACACCGTCAGGCTCACGGCTTCATTGAACGCCTTTTGCAGCTCCGTTTTGTTGGGCATCTGAAATTTTAAATTTCTTCCTCACCATGAGCACCATTATTTACACAATTTGAATCCCGCGGAATGCGGAGTGCATCTAGGGGCCGTGCTTACTTTTTCAAACCCGAGCTTGATAGGCTGCGGGTTCATGACATGCACCATCTGATACAACCTTGAAATAAACATCGAATCCTCATTTGTATACACAACTCATGTCCCATGTCGACGACTGTAATGGCCTAAATTCCAAGAATGCTGGGTAATCGCAATATGACGATTCAATCTATACACACCCCACACCTTGGAGCGTCTCGAGACCGCTCTGCACGATACTGTTCGCGATCTTGACAACGCGCATCCATTCCGGATACACCCTGCGTACATGCTATATGTGATGTCGGCGAGATATCTGAGCCCGAGCTGCCGTGCCCAGTATCCGGCTCAGAGCCTACCAAGCGGGTGGTGTTCTCCAGTGTAAATGAGATACAGGCAGATACAAAAAAACGTGCGTACGTGCCTTGATGTGATGCCCCTAATCGACTGTTTCACCTTGCGCGCGCGTCCAACAACTCGGTCAACATCCGACCTAAAAGCTGTCGTCGTAGGTATGAGCCTGATAGATGTCGTTCGGTGTGACTTGGACAAGAATGAGTACCGTTTATGAATGTGTCTGGTGGACCGACAGACTCGTACCCTGATCTTGCAGCTTTTCCAGCAGTCCAGGGAGGAAGGTGATTAAGATACATCACGCCAAACTCTTTGCGACTCTAAAAGCAGGCTGGGCCACGTGACCTAGACATGCTAAGAAAAAATAACTGTATGTAATCGTGATCGATGGATATAGAGATTGAAAGTGTAGAATGAGGAGGAGTCGGGTTCAGTCGACAACATGGGTATACGACGAGAACCTTGAAGGATGGCGTGTAGGAGGAGCGAAATCCATTGGAGTGGATGCCTTGCATGGGGATGAGTTACATGGAATTCTGTTTACAATAATCAAGAGCGTAGTAGGATGACTGAGGTAGGGATGGCAGGGGAGGTTGACTTGGGAAGAGGTGAATCAGTGACTGACTGGTGCAAGCAGACAAATGGGCTTACTATATCTGGGGACCTGTTTCCCGGCTATTCGACAAAGAAACGTGGAGACAACCGCGCTATGCATACAAATCACAATTACTGTGATGCGGGGCAGTGGTGCCTGTTTGATTGATGCGAACACCATCCGGTGTTGTGTTCCAAATCGCTACTCGGCCCATGGATGACTACCAGCCAACTTTACCCACAGAGCACAGGCCTTAATGTGCTACCAGGTCACTCAGTCCGCCCTGGCACTCCAACACAAGTTTTCAAAATTGTTTATAGGCTTTTTTTTTGATGTGAGAGTTAGGATACCGCAATATCTCTCAGAATACTGACCCTGGCCCCTGTCCTCGCGACCCTCAAAGATACCGTTTTATGCCAGTTGGCAGCACTGCAAGCTATTTTCCAAACCAACACGTACAGCGTTTATTGATATATCAGCCACTCCTTTCGACTTCACGGTGAGCAAGACCTACGTTGACAGGGACCGCCTATACTGAGCTTGCGATACATAGTGACATGAGCGCTACGAGATGGATGCAAAGAGCTTTGAGCTCCATGTTTGGTATTTCAGTTATTTGACGATATCTGGAGGCTGTATTTTTGGGTCCGCAGCTGATCAATCTGATGGGAGACTGTGTGTTGGCCATGAAATATTACTTATCCATCTGCTCAGCCTTGCGAAAGCATGAAGACAAACAACAAAGTTCATCCCTTCTAATTTGGTAAAGAACAGGCTCTTGTTTACCAGGTTCCACTCCCAACTCTGATTTGCTTCTATGACACTCATCACATCTTCAGGTACGTTGGCAGGTTGGGGTTACACAGATCCATTGTGGTTCTTGATCATTAACTCGTTAACTCTGTCGTTGCCAGGCGGTTGACTTCAGCTGATCCGGATGATGCACTCTTTATCAAAGTGATACCGTAGCATACAGAGTGACCTAGATGGTCCACCACCGTGTCTAGGACCAGGGTGTTTTGCTACGACGATCTTCAGCCCATCCACTCCAGCCTCCATTATTCCGTTGATAGTCTTTATTGGCACCCTTTATCAATGTCAGAGTTCAGACTCCAGAACATCTCTCAAAATACTGACCCTGTCCTCCCGATGCTCCGGCGTATCTGTTTATGCCACTCAGCTGCTGCAAGATAATTTTCAGATCAGCACATACCTTGTTTATCAATGTGCCTACCACTTCCCTCAGTTTCACGATGAGCAAGACCTACATTGATGTGGCCCGCTTGTACCGAGTTTGTGATAAAGAGTAACAGGAGCATGACAAGATGGATGCAGAGTACTTTGAGTTGCATACTTGGCAGTTCAGCCGTTTGACGTTTTCTGTGGGCTATCTTTTCTGGTCCATGACTGATCAGTCTTATAGGAGACGGCTCTTTGGACGTACAGCATTACTTATTCATCTGCTTAGCCTTACAGAAACCTGAGAATAGACAAAGACAACGAAATCCATCCCTTTCATCTTGGCAGGGCGCAAGCTTGTCCTATTTTTTGACTCTTTGCTTCTATGACCTCCACCACACAGCTCTTGGCACATCGACAAGTCGAGGTTACACAGATTCATGGTACGGACCATACTGACCTTGATCATTAACTCATCAACTTTGTCATCGTTGCCAGGGGTTGACTTCAGCTGATTGGGGTAGTGCGCTCCTAGATTCTTAATTGATTACCGTAGACCTCGTAGTCCTGAAGATCTGGAGTTTGGTCAACCAAATATGACCTTCATAATTTATCTTTTCAACCTCGTGCTTGACACTGTCAGACTGGTACGCATTACTTGGGCTGCCTTGAGTCTCCCTCCCATAGAGTCCAATTTAAGTTGGAGGTATGCAACCATCAAGGGGTTGAATTTCAGTGGCGCTGCCCGAGGCTTGATGGCGCAATGCACTTCTTGATGATCATACTTCCATCAATGTTGGTTGTAGAGGCGGTGGTGATTGATCTCACTCTGCTGTGAGATAAGCACGAGTCTTGTGTTATTTGGCAAATGCTGACATTCCCGTTTGACACTGCCCTCAAGTTCTGCCGGTGCAAAGATATAACTGCTATGAGACTCTTCAAGAGTGCCAGCATCCCCCCCCCTCCCCCCACTTTCTAGCCACTGTGCAACAGTCGGAAATCACAGGCTCTCTTGTGCAAGGCATAATGTCCTTGAGCTTGCAGTCTACTTTAAAGCTTATCCAGCTAGACAACTATACCTCTGGTATGGTTTCTTGCACTTTTGACAAATAATTAATCTCACAGATCACCACAGTTGTTATTGTCACTGCTGTCACATATGACTACTGTGAGTTATATTTATCTGCCAACTAATTTTCTTGAATCAAAGGGATCATTGCAATCCTCCACTGCCTACAGTCCTCACACTCTCAGGAGAGGTATGTTTACTTTATTTTTTTCAGATTTTGCCAGTGGCTGACAATATCTGAAGATAGACTATGTTTGGGTAAGGGAGCACATTTGACTGAAACACCTAATTCCTGACAACTCTCTAGTGCAAACCCTGGAGCTGGGTATCCACAATGTTTGTTCTAGTATGTATCAAGACTTTTGTTGCACGTATTTGAAACTTACAACTCCACAGGTCCGTTATGTTGGCCTATGCTGGGCCATGTAAGTCTATGGTTTCTATAGTTCATTTTGAATAACATGGCTTATGACAAGTTTTCACAAGTCTCAATGGCCTGGGTATGTTCTGTATTGCTGATGAAGATCCATTGAACTAATCAGATATACTAATAGTTGGTAGTACCTTTATTCCCGGCCCTCTAACAGTCAGTATTTGTGCCCTATATCTTGTTTATTATTATCAATGATTGTCTCTTTGTAGTTGTGTGCACATGATTTTTAGTTTTCAGCTATATTACTAACAATCTTATAGATGTGAGTGTATTGACTTATTGTCCCCCACAATATCTGTGAAGCCATGGATATTTCAAAGGCACTGCACTTTATCTGGTGATTTACTGGGCATTTCCCATCTTTCTTGCTGCTGCTGACTGTGAGTTATTTCCCCCTCCCCCCTATCCTATTTCCACTGACCATGCTCTCAATCACAGTGGTGATGATTCTGAGAGTATATGCAATGTGGAGTCTATCAAAATGGATCCTTTCTCTCCTTCTGTTTGTTTATGTGCCACAGGTTATTATTTCTTTTGTTTTAGCAGGGATTTATTACAATCCCAACACTTACTTTTCAGGTGTGTCATGAATTGAACTACTCATACCATTGGAATCTCATATAGCTTCTTTTCATCCCCTGTCAATAATTCCTTCAGTCACAATTTTCCAAGTGATGGATTTCTCTCTTTGCAATGGCCTAAGCAAGATTCCATCCCCTCTACTCCTCGGTGTATCAATTCCCCGACTTGTTCTTGGTGTCATATTGCTGGCTCTTGCCATAATTCCGACCTTGAGGCAGTCAGCTGACATGTATAAAGCAACCAAGGAGTGGCAGCCTAACAGGTTCATGCAACGACTCCTGAGAGAAGGGATTCTCTATTTCTTGGTGTACGTCATTCCTCTTTGTCTCAATTCTTCGCAATTCACTATCTTGTTGTCAAATGTCTGTATATAATAAATACTAACCGCACTAAAACTGTCAGGAATGTGCTTTACAACACTCATGACGTGATTGTGAATGGACCGAAAATCAGTGCTACTTCAATGTTCATCCTCAGCATGCTTTCTTATATATCCATATGCCCCCTAGTGCCTCGGTTCATCATCAGCGTGCGAGAGCTGCATGGTCATGGACTTCATGACCATCGGCAGGGCACTGACACTGGATTCGGTTTGTCGTCAAAATCCGCTAGCGGAAGCACAACCGCGTCGGAGGTCGCATTCACGGACTTCACTCTAGGGCAAAGTCAAATCACAAAGAAGGGCGTGGACAAACCAGAGGTGCTGCGACTGGACGGGTTGGCGGATAACACAGACCGGGTTTGAACGAGAATGTACTTGGGAAGAGACTGGAAAAAAATGCTAAGCAGTTGGAGGACGGAATAGGAACGTGGATGGCCGGATTCACCTATGCACAGCCTATGTTCTGAGTCGAACGTGTATGAATGTACTGTTTCTTGGCGGCGACGAAATCACCAATGGGACTTCGATGCATCGAATCCGTGCGATACTGGAATGTTTGTAGTTCGCAGTGATGAGCAACTCACTGAAACTTAGATTAATTCGTCGCGCACAAGCAACTAACATCCAGTTGACGTGGACAAAAGTGGTGATGGCGTGCTCTCATCTGCGTAGAGTTCGAGAGTGTACGCCGTATTTAGTCGTTTGAAAGCAGCGTCACTAGTAGTCGGTAGGAGAGACAAACATTAAAAGAGACCTAGATATCTCATCCAGCATATAATCATTGGCTAAAATGCTAATGAGGAATCTCGTTATAGTGACTAAGACAGGAGACAAAGCGGACTTTGAAAGGATGGTCTTGAGCAGTGGGAACTCGGTCTGTCTCAAATTGGAGAGCTTCAGTTTCTTTGTCATGCTCTGCTTTGGGGAAGAACCTTGGAAACGTGTACAAGGCCGCTACTAGTCCTCAGCGGCAACAGACGATAGACAGCAGTGATTCTCACCGTCGCAGCTTGTTGGTTCAGAAACATCACTTCGAACCATCCGTTTCAGCGATAAAGAGATGGGCTCGTGGACATTGTCCACGTTTTCGTTGAACCAGCGGTGCTGCAGATGATTCGGCTTTGCAGACCATTTCACCAGTGGTGGCTGGGGGTGCACTGGGTTTGAAAAAATGACGACTATATCTGCCTCCGACCCAGAGGTACACTGCAAAACTCTTGCTCGGAGTGGTGAGTACTATCATGATGAGCCGGGGATCGCAGATACTGACACCATTGAATGTATTTCCTGCAGGGTTTATGGCCTGACGATTTACCCAGCGTCACCATATGAAGCACTGCCTTCACGGAACCCTTACTTTTCTGTCGTACCAGAATGTCTGGACCACTACGTGCATCAAAGCCATCGTTTCCCCCTTCTCTTTCCTCCGATTACCCCACACAGTGGATCTCACCAGCGGAGGGAAGGTAATGGGAGTACAGGGACTGCATTCCATGTAGAGTTGTCGGTACAGGTACGCTCAGTTTGATGGGTTTGTATGCGCTATCCATGGCACATCCACGAGCGCCATCCTGGAGGTATGTTGGGAAGATTACTATGACTGGAATCGGGATTGGTGAGTCAACTTACTTTGTTGTCTCATTCTCTCCCATAGCAGTCGCAAGCGTCTTTGATCTTGTCATACCAAAAAAATATTTACATACTGATATATATGCCGTCTTTCCATAGGTTTCTGGCTGGCAGTATGGTGAGATGGAATACGGCCCCCACGAAAATGTTCGGGACATTTACCGACCAACTCTGTGGTGCTTCACGGCAAGCTGGTCCATAGTCCATAGTCCTCAACATCTTGTGTAGTTTGTTATATTTTCTTTGTCTGGAACAGCCGCACACAACACGAGGTTATTACTCTGGCTTGGATAACACAGGAATCCTGCATCGCTCAAGCCATCGTGCTACTTTCATTCTCCTCACTCTTTTAGTTCCCTAGTGTGACTAAACACCAGGAACTTGTTCCGTAGGCTTGAGTGTAAGAGTTCCTTTGGTCTGATCATTTCATAGGTGATGCTCACCTACAAGCCGTTCGCGTTCCCTTTGCAACTGATTATATAAGCACTGAATTAGGCTCAATTGTCCCAGGAGGACGCGGCGGCGTGATTGGTGCTGATAACAATCCTCCCCATCCTCTGAAATATCTACTTCTACTACTGGCTCCTCGATCGCACCCAACTGTCGAGGGGTATAGCTCCTCTTGGCTAGCAGAACAAGAAGGTGCAGAGGAATGAAACTAAGTAAGAAGCTTACTTAGTTGAGGTGATGAGTGTTGTTGGTAAGAGATGGGTCCGAGGTTGCTATAAGGTGGTAGGCTGGGGCTTGGGCCTGTAGAGCAACTAGTGGGGCTGAGAAGAAACTAGAGTTCTTCTTTCTTATTATTAGAAGGGATTTATCTCCCTCCTTATATACTACAGGACTGTATGGTCCTGTTGTGGTCTCTACCCTAAAGTAGGTAAGTGTCCATGTTACTACGTATAGAAACTGGACAAGGGTTCTACCATAAGTGGTAGAAGTTAGAATATCATAGAATGTGGAAGAACATTCTATGATGTGATAAGTAAGCTATGGATGATAACACAAATAACATCCAATAGCATAAAGCAACGCTTATCTATGATGTCATAGATGAGTAATCATCTAGACTATGATGTCATGGTGATGTCATAGGTGAGTAAGCACCTAGACCATGACGTCATATCTGAGTCATAGACTTGTAAGAGTCTAGATCATGACATCATATCCTGTAATGTGAATAGCGTAATCACAACAAGATATAAAAGGATAAGTCACGTGTACTCGCACGTGATGTGGTCTAGAATGTTGGTCTCTTTAGTATGAAGAACAGAATGAGAATACCAACATTCTCAACACCAAGGACCATGTACGGGTCTGGGACAGCAACGATGGCCGCTCGCTCGTCGACATCCCAGTCAAAGTGATCCCGCACTACAACACTGGTCTCCTCTGGTTCAACGACCGCCTCTTCGTCGTGTCAGACAGGAGAATCAAGGAACTCGATGCATCGACAGGGTCAACAATATCGGAATGGCCAGTATCTAATACGGGTCGCTACTCGTGCATCGCTATGCCAAAGCACGGAGGATTCATCGCGTATGCTTCGGGTTGTGTCGTCACAGTCTTTGACACAACCACGCATTCCCAGCTCGGTCAAATCCAACAACCTCAGGACATACAATCAATCGCACTCTCACAGGACAGCCAGTTTATTGCAATTGGCGGAGAGTATGGGAGAATTACCACCAAGTGCCTATCTCGCATTACAGTGAGTATGGGTCTCTAATGGACGACTGCAATGTCACCATGACGCTTCCAGGCATACGTGTACCTTCTCCTTGGGAAATCGTACATGAAGGCCAGGAACTATGATAGTGCAATACAGTCGTTCGAATATGCACGAGCCCAGCTACGACCCTATCCGATTCAATCACTCTTTGTCGTCTCTCCGGCAAGTCTCCCGACCATATTGTAATGTGTTGAGAGTCGCTCATCATCCACGACAGACATCTGGATCGAAATTTAATGACCTTGGAACCACAGTTCGACAGCATCTCTGCGAAGCCCTGTATTCAGCGGGTCGCACGTACGATGCAGTCGAGTGTTTCCACCAACTGACGAGTAAGCTGGGAGAGGATATCAACGTATATCACGAATGGATTCTTGGTAAGCGGTCGTACACATGTGGCGCCATTCCTTATGTAGCATTTTCTGCAAGACTTTACCCAGCGTTCCTCCAGGAAACTGGAGCATCTCGGCGATGTGGCGGTGGATGCCTGTCAATATGATGCGGCCATCTCCCATTATTCGATTGCATTGTCTCTCGATGCCTCCTCTCTACAGCGCATTCTCATCAAGCGAAGCAAGGCATTTGTTGCAGTTGGGTCGTGGCAACAGGCATTAGACGATGCACATCAGGTATATTGTTGTTCGTTCATGCAGGTCGACATTGTTAACGCATCGTTACCAGACGATCAACCTTGATCCGTCGTCGCCCTTAGGGTATGAGATGAAGCACGCCGCTTTACACAAGGGAGGTGACTACGACAATGCAGTTAATGCACTCGAGGAGATGTGGTCAAAGACAGTAGATTCACCGGATCCGGACATTCGACGTGAGTTGTATCCTAGTTATTATCATAAACGTGGCTTGTTCACATCATTTAACAGAGCGCTACAAGCAGTACATCCGCCCGTCGAGCACGCGAGCAAGGATTCGCAAAACTGTTCAGCGGACTATCCGTCGTTTACCACGCGTGCTTATCGACACGACCAGCGGCCGTCTCTACAATAGAGCACAGCTGCCGGACGCATTTGAATCATCACCAATCTTCAATGCACTCGTATCATCCATGACAACACGCATCGATCGCGCCAGAATCAAGCGGGAAGTTCGACAGTTCTTCCGATACGTCATGTTGTCGCACAAGTGGGAAGAAAACGAACCACTGTACCAACACGTCATGCAGGTAGCAATCTTTGATCTGGATGAGTCTCCGACTCACGACAAACTCCAAACGTTCTGCAAGATCGTTCGAAATGCTGGATTCAAGTGGGCATGGAGTGATACTTGCTGTATCAATAAATCAGATCCTTTCGTCCTCCAAGAAGCCCTGGTTGCCATGTTTGGGTGGTACCAGGGATCTGCGATGGTAATCGTTTTCCTTCGCGGCGTTCGCTCTCCATCCCAGCTCGGCGCTCTCGTGAGGAGTGTGTGGAATACTCGTGCGTGGACGCTTCAAGAATACATCGCTTCCAAGGTGGTCCACTTCTACACGGAGGACTGGACACTCTATCTAGATCTCAAGTCACCGAACCACAAACTGTCGCCGGAAGTAGTATCAGAGATGGAGCAGGCCACTGGGGTGTCGGCAGAGCAACTGATGGCGCTTCGTCCAGGATTGACGAGCATCCGGGAGAAGCTGCGTCTTGCTTCGACGAGGCAGACGACGCTGGTGGAGGACATCGCATACTCGTTACTCGGCATTTTTTCTGCTGCGGGTATACCTGCAATATACGGCGAAGGGGAGGCCTCGCTAGGACGTCTATTAGCGAATGTTCTCACCAGATCTGGAGATGTCAGCGTCCTAGCATGGACTGGGGAGTCTGGCCCCTTCAATAGTTGCCTTCCCGCTCATATCGGCGTATTCAATGGTCCAGCAACATCACACCTCCCTGCACGCATTCCGGATGCAGAGATGGAAAGACTCGTCGGCGCGTTGGATACTCCTTCCTTCGACTTCGATACGGCGGTGAGGCTATATGACCGTGTCAGCGAGCTCCCCTCTCCTAGGTTTGCAGAGAGTCGGATGACACTTCCATGTATCGCTTTCCTACTACCATCTCTTTCGTCATATCGGACAAGTTCAGGTCGTGTTTATCGCGCAGATACTGACGCCTTCGGGACGGTGGAGATCAAGACGAGACGTGATCTCTCTCGGATAACGTCTCTCTATCTTGCCTATCCTTGGTTGGGGAGCCTCCTGGAGCACGAGGACGTGCAGAGTGGTGAATTCGAAGAGGACGATGAAGAGGACTTTGGTGAGGACATTGACGACGAAGACATCTCTGATAAGGAAATTGACGATGGAGAAGCTGACGATGCGTCGTCGCTTCCTCGACCTGAATCGCCATCGCACCCTGCTCCCGTTCGAGCGGTACCTATGGACAGAGAGACACGCGCACGACGACTCGTTGCCCGCCTTGGACAGCCGTTCGGCACACTTTTGTTGAGGGTGGCAGCGACGGATCAACGTGTAGTGGTGTACAAGCGGGTCGCGGCGGACAGCGTGATCAACGTGCAGTTTCGGGAGAACTTTTCGTTGGCTGATATTCTGGACAATGTACGCACAGTCGACGTTTTGTAATTCGCATAGCAGCCCGAACGTATTTTCGACCACGCCTTGTAATCGATCGTGTGGTGATTCGATCATTCTCTTCCCCATTATCGTTATCCGAAATGCATATGCCTCTTACCTTATCATCATTGGGCTAACATGTTCACAGCGTTGATGATTTTGCTGCACCTAATATGATTCCAGTCGATGACTTTTCTTCCTTGCTGCACTGGAATACAGAACTGAGAATTTGGATGATGATACCACCGTTGGATTAGCAAGCGCGCGCGCAGCCACGGCCGCGACCGGCCCGAGCGCGTATTGCACATCATATGGACTCTTTCATGCTCATATCTTTCACCATTCTCTGTCCCTGTTCATTGCTAACATCTTGCATATGATCCTTTACCCCCTTTGTACCACACAATATGTTGAATGTGCACTAGTGTAGCTGCACTTCACATATTAATATGTAGTATAGATAGTAAACACGTGACTACGGTCACATGATGTATCTTATATAAACAAACTCAAGTGCTGAGTTTGAATAACTACTCTTGTTCTTACAACAATCATACATGTGGTTTAGCAACTCTACAACACCTCTACCAAGTAAGTGTTAGATGAGCATTCCTAGTATTTCAACAGGTTATGAGCCCCAATGACACACACTGGTGAATGCAGTGGTCACACTGTGCAGAAATGCATGCACACCAATGCTGTTCCTAGCAGTTGCATCATCAAGAGTAGCAATTGCCAGACGCCTTAGTGGATGGTGTGCAGAAATGCTCTGAAAGCTGATCGTGCAGAAGGTGTCGCCGTTTTACCTCGCACTATGCTGGTATCAAATTGCTGCTGTTGCTTCTTAGCACGCAGCTTGATCAGAACCAGGAGTAGGGTGAACCTATGCTGGTTTGATTTGCCATTGCTCGTAACTTTACTGATGCAATGTGCAGATCATCAACATGTTTTCTTCCATTGTGCACAAGTCGATCTTGATCCCCGTCTTCAATGGCTCCAACTGGTGCTCTTGGTGGCCAGTCATGGATGCCTATCTGAAGTCCACTGGATTGTACTGGATGGTCACTGTCCCCTCTCCCAACGCCTTGACTGCAGAGTCGTCCGTCGACGACAGAAACTTTTATATGGCATGGCACTGTGCCAACAACACCATCATTGGCACCATCTGTCTCTATATGATGAACGGCCTCTGCCAAAAGTTCAATGAAGACAACACCGATGACCTCCTTGGCAAGCTCAAGACTGAATTCGACAAGGCCTTTGTCAGCTCTGCGTACTCCCTCTTTAGGGAGTTATTAGATTGCAACATTCCTGGCTTCTCTCACCCCAGTCCTGCTCTTCTGAAGATCGAGACCCTGTTTGTCTGCCTCTCCGAGGCGGACTATTCCCTCAGCACAAAAGTGCAGGCCATGCTCATGCTGGCCAAACTCCCGTCTCAGTATGAGACAACTGCACAGCTCCTCTCGTCCCTCAAGGACAAGGAGGGCAAGTCCCAGACCCCAACTTCAAAGGAGATCCACAAGGTGGTAATCCTCACCTTCGAGCAGTGCACCCTAACAAAGGGCAAAGGAAATGGCCACCAGGCCAACAAGATCTCCGCTATGAAGGTGAAGGGCACCAAGCCCACCTTCCAGCAGCAGCAGCAGAAACCTGCGGCTTTGACGTCTGATAAAAAGGACAAGAAGCCAAAGAAGAAGTCACGCCACAGAAAGGGCAAGGGTAAGGCCCAAGCCAATGCAGTGGTGGAGGTCTCCTCCATTACCATTGCCCCCCCCATTGTCCATACTTCGGGTCCTTCCTCATTCCCGGACCCCTGCCTCGCCACACACCAAAGTGCATAATCTTACCAGGGTTCCTATGGCCCTCCCGTGGATCTTCAGATCCAACAAGCATTCACCCTTGCCAAGAGACTTGGTATTCAAGCTTCAATGGAGTGCATCCACACCATTGATGCCACCATCACCACCGGCACGTTCTCGACTCAAACAGTTGAACCCCTCATCCTCCCCTCCACCTCTCCTTGCTGGAAATCCCAGCTTGAGGAGATAATGACTACCACTGCGCTCATGGACTTCATGGCGCAGGAACCAGATTCAGATAAGGAAGAATAGCCCTCGTGGAAGCGCAAGTGTACGTGCTGCTCCAAGAAGAAGGAGATCTCCACTTCTCCTTCTGCTTCATGGGATATTGATGACATTGTCGACATCTATGGAAGCGATGTGGATGCAGAGCTGGCCAATGCAGCAGGCATAGGTGAATTCAGGCCAATTCTACCTGAACAAGATTTTACAATGTCATATGTATTTCCCTCTGCACCTACGTGGTCTGAGGCTGACAATGTTTCACTTGAACTTTTAGTTCGTGACGCACCGCCCTCGTGTAGTAACGTAGATGTAGTTACTGCACTACCTGTAGTAGCACAGAATATATCTTGTGCTCCCCTACCCATAGAGTATGCATGTAAGGCAGTCGGAAAACAAGGTCATAAGGCCTGACGACAATGTAAACAAGGCAAAGGTCCATGTAAATGTGGACATTCTAAGTCCAATAACATTTGGATCTTAGACTCTGGTGCTTCCATGCACTACACTCCATTTTTGGAGGATTTTGTCAAATACACACAGCTGAAAGGTGATGCATGGATTCCTGTTTCCACCACCGTGCATGTCATATACATAGAAGCACTTGGACAAGTTCTAGTGTGCTGGGAGGATGAGAACCAGGAATTAAGAATCCTGTCATTAAATGATGTTGGGTACATTCCTAACTCCAGCATGCACCTTGTCTCAATGGGCAAGTTGCTTCAGAATGGTGCTTGTGTCGAAGGTACAGGCTCCAAGCTTAACATGCTGTTTGGAGATGGGAGATTGCTCGCCCCCTTTGAGGCTGGATGCATCTCCCATACATTATACACACTCCAAGGCCTTCCCCTCCATGACCATAAAAGTATCATTACACGTTTTATTTCATTCAACATTATACACAAGAGGTTTGGCCATCCCTCTAAAGATGTGCTCCATCAGGCTAAGAAGTACACGAAAGGCTTCCCTGACATTTCGGTCCCATCCGAAGAACCAGTATGCCCTGGTTGTATCAAAGGCAAGATGCCTAACAGGAGTTTCCCTCCTACTGAGCATTGCACCAAATGTGCATTCGAATTGATCCACTTGGATCTGAAATCCTTTCCAAAGGAGTCTTACAAACACTATTGGTATATCATCACTTTCCTCAATGACTACTCATCATTTGCATGGACTGTAGCTATCAAACAAAAGAATGATGCCTTGACTGCAACTCAGCACTTCTTGAAGCTCGTCTCAACACAATTTGAGGTGAAGGCACAAGGATGAATGTCCAATGCTGGGGGAGAGTACAAATTCCAAGCATTCAACATGATGCTCAAGGAGCAGGGGATCGCGATCTACCAATCTGCACCCCATACCCCTATGCAGAACAGAAGAGCAGAAAGGCTAATGAGAACACTCTCAGACAAGTCAGAGTTGATGCAGCACAATGCCTGTGCCCCTGACAGTTGGTGGGAATTTTACTTCGCCCACACAACCCATGTGTACAACCATACACTGATGGCTTGACTCAATGGCAAGATGCCATTTGAGATGCTACACGGCCATATGCCAGATGTTAGCTATCTCTGAGTTTGGGGCTGTGCCACCTATGTGCACGTCCCACCCAAGACTCATGATAATAAGCTTGCCCCTAAGGCTGAGCTGATGATCCACATAGGGGTTGCACCAGGCATGGATATAAATTACATTTTTATATATCCAACCAACACTGTCTTTACTTCCACACACACCATTTTTGAGAAACACCGATTCCCAAAATGTTCTGCTGGACAGAAACTCCCTATTGCACAAAAAGACCAGCTAGCACCACTGGAGAAGACGGATAAGGTCTCCAAACAGGACTTTCCACCTCTTTTGCCTCCAGATGACCTCCCCAGTCTACCTTCCTCACAAGCCCCCAATCCTCCCACTCCTGTCCTCCTGCTGCCTCAACCACCAGTGATACCCCCTAGGCATTCAGCAATTGGACCTCCTGCTGTTTCACCCACTCCCAGACGCTCTCAAAGGCAACGTTGTGTGCCTGTATGGCCCGACAATGTGTACAGTGATGACCAACACCCTGTAGAGCAGGAATGTGATGCCAATTGCACATCCCAGTGGCATGACATCATTGGAGAAGCAGGACCCTCGTCACGTCCTGTTGAGCCTGAGCATCAGATGCCAGGCAATCTTCCCAACACACCCGGTGTACCAATCGCCCCACAACCTTCATCCCCTGCCGATTCCGAGGCAGATATTGACTGGCTCTACCATGAAGGGGGAGCTGAATTGATGACGCACCTGATGTCCAAGGCATTACACTATGGCATGACTTCTGCAGAGTCAAAGCCAGTAAGAGAGTGAACATATAAGGACATCTCTAAGCTACCAGCTGCAGCACAGGAGGAATGGAAAGCCACATGTTGATGCGAGCTTGATATGCTTCATGAATGGAAAGTTTATGAACTCATAGACCTGCCCAAAGGGCAGAAGGTTATAGACAACTGCTGGGTATTTGACATTAAACCAGACAGTTGTAAACGTGCACATCTAGTTGCAAAAGGTTTCTCCCAGGTTGAGGAAGTTGATTTCAACCAAATATTCTCACCTGTTGTCAGGTTTGAGACTGTGTGGCTGATGCTTGTGCTCACTGCCTTAGAGAATTGGCACATTGAGGCACTCAATGTTCGATCTGCTTACCTTTATGGAAAGCTGGATGCCGAGATCTACATGAGACAACTCCAAGGTTTCTCAGTCCCAGGACAAGAGGCTAAAGTCCTCCACTTAAAGCATGCCCTGTATGGCCTTAAACAAGCTGGACTGGCCTGATGGGAGACTTTTAACAAGTCCATGAAAGAACTTGGCTTCGAACGTCTGAAGTCAGATGCTGGACTCTTCCTTTACCAGAAGAAGCACACCTCCATGGTAGTTGCTGTTGTCTATGTAGACAATGCCATGTTCTGTGGTCCCAACAAATCCGTTGTCGATGAGATCAAAGGGCTTTTTATGAAGAAGTGGGAATGCAAGGATTTAGGCCCAGCTAAAGAATTCCTACACATGCACATCCGATGGCAAGGACGCTCAATCATGATTGATCAGAGCAACTACCTCCTTAAAGTCGTTGAGTGCTGTGGGATGATCAATGCCAAGGCCGCCCCCACACCACTGCCCAAGAGATACTACCCTCTCTCTAACACAGATCAGGTTGACCCTGAACTGTGATCCCATTACCAAATGGTGATCGGTTCCCTTCTGTACCTAACCTTGGGTACACGTCCGGATATTGCCTATGCTGTTACAGCTATGGCAAGGCAAAGTGCCAACCTATCCAAAGAGCACCTTGACAAGGTGCTGTATATCTGCAAGTACTTAAATGGAACATGAAATTACTCACTTGTCTATGATGGAGCTTCAGGAGCAGGCCTTATTGCCCATACAGACTCAGATTGGGGATCGGATTCCAATACTAGATGCTTTCAGAGCGGCTGGATAGTTAAACTAGCAAATGCCTCATTTTGCTGGAAGACCTGCCAACAAGATCAAGTGGCTCACTCCTCAATGGAAGCTGAGTATATCTCTCTCTCTAATTGTAGCTGACAGTTGGTATGGCTCTCCTCCTTATTCAAGGAGCTTGGCTACAACTTGAACCCTATCTCACTATGTGGTGATAACCAAGGATCCATATTTATGGCATCTAACCCTGTGATGGAAGTGTAGTCAAAACACATCAACATCAAATGGCACTCTCTCCAGGAATTTGTCAAGGAAAAATTGGTTGAGGTGTTCTATGTCGAAGGATCTGAGAATCTGGCTGATATTCTTACTAAGAATTTAGGCCGTGTCAAGTTTGAGAAGTTCCAATCGCAACTTGGCTTAGTCTCCTATGACCGTCCATCCTTGTAAGTGACATTCTCTTTTATTTCATCTATGTTTATCCCACACCATGTACAAAACATGAGGGAGTGTTGAATGTGCACTAGTGTAGCTGCACTTCACATATTAATATGTAGTATAGATCATAAGCACATGACTATGGTCACATGATGTATCTTATATAAACAAACTCAAGTGCTGAGTTTGAATAACACTCTTGTTCTTACAACAATCATATGTGTGGTTTAGCAACTCTACAACACCTCTACCAAGTAAGTGTTAGATGAGCATTCCTAGTATTTCAACAAACACCATGTGTGAGCCCCCTCATAATAACCTGGGATGAACTGGATGAATGTGACCACAACATGAATGGAGTTGACTGAGCTGCACCAACTGAGCAGCTCGCTCATGCAGAGTGACCGGGAACTTTTCCCCGGAGGCAATGTGAACAAAGAGGTGGTGTCTTCTCGAGACCTCTCTGGATCGACTGTCACTGGACCAATGAATCTCGAGTCCTGATGTATCGCTTATCAATTCGAGATGGATCATCGCGTGGGGATACGTTTGTGTCTGATGGGCATGATACCGGACACCGAATGTTTATCTGGATCCACTGAACACGTGCTTCGCCGCTCGTGACATCACTCCAACTGGCCTAAACGCACAGTGGATCTCAGCGACCCAGTGAAA
>JBBPJY010000292.1:0-12450 GCA_038088975.1 Xerocomus cyaneibrunnescens
CACTACTCGTCGACCTCAAGCACTTCTACTGACAATAACTCCTCTTTTCAGTTTGTTCTTGTTCGTTGGTTTACTTGCAGGGGGTCCTGCTGCGATATGGTATTAAATTCTATAAAGTTATAGAAAGCTTATCCTGGACACTGCTGCAGGTCATCCTACGTCGTTACGATCGTCTTTATGGTTATGACTGCTGCAGTTCTAGCGGAAATCTGTTCCGCACTACCGCTCAGTGGTTCCATCTATGTTTGGGCGGCTGAGAGTGCCGGATTAAAATATGCTAGATTCTTCGGTTTTTTGGTCGCTTGGTGGGCTTGTACCGCATGGATGACCTTCACTGCAAGTATTTGTCAAGTGAGCCTACCACATCCGTTCGACAATAACAACTCACATTATGACTATTCTGTTTTGCAGGCCAGCGCCAATTACATTGTTTCTCAGTTAGCCGTTTGGGAAGTCGACTTTCCCGGTGGTATTGACAACAGCAACATAAAATGGCGTGCCTTCATCTGGATCCTCTCCGAGTTGATCCTGTTAGTTTCCGTAGCTATAAACTACCTCCCCCCTAGACTTTATTCCGGCGTCTTTAAGTTTTCAGTCGCATTGCTTATGCTTGACTTTTTCCTAAGTCTCATTTGGCTGCCAATTGGCGTTTCAAAAACGTATGGGTTCCGATCGGCGTCGGAAGTGTTCACAATGACTTGTGCGTCAGGTCTGTGTGATATATATCATGGCCAATGACATCCTTTGACAGACAACGGTACTGGAGCCTCTCCTGGGTGGAACTGGATCTTGTCTTTGTGCGTCATTCGATATTTACCGATTCGCACGCGTTTTTTATCAAGATCAATTGATAGCCTCTTCACTGCTGGGACCATGACTGGATGCGATGCATCAGGGCATATTGCTGAAGAAACCAAAAATGCCAGGTATATACTGTGGCAATGACTCGCCTCCGTCGACTCATCTCTTTTCAGCGTCAATGCAGCCAGAGGCATTCTATCGAGTGCCATTACAACGGGGGTGCTCGGTTTCATCACCACCATCCTGTTCTTGTTCTGCACACCCGACCTCAAAACAGTATTCGCTCTCAATGCGCCCCAGCCATTCGTCCAGATCTATGCTCTCGCTCTAGGGAAGAAGGCTGGTATCTTCATGACGATTCTAGCCGTCCTTGGTCTCATAATGGTGTGAATGGATTTCCTAGTTCACAGACTCTCTGATCGTATTATTTCATAGAACACTACAGTTATAATTGTTGCTTCGTCGCGCCTGGTGTTCGCCGTCGCTCGTGACGGTGTGCTTCCATTGTCTGGATGGATTGGACAAGTTGACGCGCAAGGACAACCTCGCAATGCCGTTACCATCATCTTTGTCTTTGCCGCAGTGCTTCTATGCACCATCTTGCCCAGCGAGGTCGCATTTACGTCGTTAGCGTCGACTGGCACCGTTCTACTTATTGCATCATATGGGGTCATTGCCCTACTGCGACTCTTCATGACCCCAGACCGATTTCAGTCTTCTCATTTCAGACTTGGTAGATATGCGAAACTATTCTACGCTTGCGCAGCCGCTTTCAACGTACTCGTCTTTGCCGTACGTATTTGCTGGTCCGTGATCTTTTGTACATAATCATTGATTTCGACTCCAGGTCTGTATCTCTCCATTTTACTTCCCGGTTACTGCACAGACGTTCAACTTTGTGCGTGCTAATTCCATTCGGCACATATTTGATCTGATGGGGCATTATGCAGGCTATCGTCATCTTCGGAGCTATCACCGTTTTTGCTTTCCTCAGTTGGTACTTCATTCCCGAGGACAAGTGGTTAAGTCAGAATCAAATTCTCAAAGCCATGGAGATGACGAATTGAGAATAGATAAACATATCGATGTCGTAAGATACCTAGAGCGGCTCTAGTCCTAATTGCCCTTGACATGCCCCTTCGACGTCAACAATCTAGAGAGATGATGACACAATGTTACCTGTTAACCGCTAGCAGCGAAGTTAAGGACCAACCTCTTTGGGTGCAGCGACACTCAAGATCACCGGGTGATTCTTTCCAACGAGGATCTCATCCTGTGGAAACATAAACACGATATGAGTCACAGTAAACGAGTTGCAAACCTCGATCCGGATGCCTATATTATGGAACGCCTTTGGAAATTGCGGGACCGGGGGTACGTAAATACCTGGGGAAATAAGCTTCCAAGGTTTGCGATAAGCGTGGACGGATCTACCTGGCTCCACGGTGATTACCATTCCTGCCTTCAAGCTAGCGTGCGGTTTTTTGTTCGGTGGGTAACTCTAATTCGCCACTAAAGTAAATCTGAACTTACCAGTCTCCGCGAGCGACATGCGCGGACTCGTGCAGATCTAGGTTTAATCTTGTAAGTCCCCGTCGACCCTTGGATGTTCCGCATCAAGAAACAAAAACAAAAAGGGCGTACCAATTCCAATAGGATGACTCAAGAAGTGCGGGTACAATACCCTTTCCAAATCCCCGGTGTGCAGGTTAAACCCGAGCTGGTTTAATTCGATTCGCAGAAGGTCGCATGACTTGCGGTGGAGTTGGTGTAGATTGAGTTCCGCAGATTCGGTACACAAGGAGATGAGTGATTTTTGCGCGTTGAGCACAGCCGTGTAGAGGTCCTTTTGGGGCGCGCTAAATACCCCCGAGGCAGGGTAGGTGCGTGCTGAACAATAAACGGTCAGACAGAGGTACAAACATTGAAAGGTCCCGAAATTTAACTGATATCAGAGGCATAGCCGCTGGAGGTACCTTAGCATGTCAAATGGAAGGATCAAAGGCGGTGCACTGACTTATATTCGCATCCCGCATCCATTAGGATCATCTCACCATTCTGAACGACTTGATTATTAGAGGTATAATGTATTATAAGCGCGTTGGGTCTACAAAGATGGTCAGTGCATTATTCGCAAAACGGTCAAGTTGACTGATACCCTGATGCAACAACAGGTACGTATGCTAGTCGTTGTGATCCGGAGAGACAGCACAAATACTCGAAATGAGCTGCAATTGCACTCTCTGATATCCCCGGGCGGGCAAATCGCATGGTCTGTCAGTTGAGAGAGCCCCTTAGCGTCCTTAATTTCCGGAATGGCGAGCCAACTGACCTTGGCAAGTGAACGTCCGCTAATGTCGGCAGCAGCGCGCATGACCTGTTGCTCTCTCTCGCTCTTGATGGCGCGAAATTTAGCAATATGTGGTGCTAAATCATGCCTCCGAAAAACAGACAATGACTCCACAGCTGTCTCATACTCTGATTTGGGCTGAACAGGGGGAGAAAGGTACCGCAGTAAAGACTTGGCAGTCCGGGGGGATCGCTTCGATGAGTTGGGTATGTCGATGTAAATATTGGAGTAGATGCTAGCTAGTGACTTTAATTGACTAGGGAAGCTTTGTATAGACCGAGCATCGTCTGCTTTGAATATGCTCAAAGCGTCATCGAAACTTGTCCTGTGAATCACGGGGTTATCAACTTGACAAGTGGAATCCGCTCAATGCAGTACCTGGCACCGTCCCACTTCTCTTTGAGTGAGTCCTTGCCACTAGAGAACAAAGTCATTCGATAGCCACGTGAGGTAGAAGTCTTCTCTAGACATTGGTTTCAGCCTGATACCAATCTGATGTCCTCGACCAGGCTCACCAAGGATAACGGCTGCATCTGGCTCTTCAAAGCCCGTAAGATACCAGAAGTCGGATGCCTGACGGAACTTGTAACTGACTGACGTTCAACAAGGCTGACAAGTCGAGGCACAAGGTTAACCTACAATATGTCTTGAAGAGACATTGGAAACACAGAGGATGACAGACTATACTACGTACTTCCGCTCATGTACTTGACTGGCGCAGCGACCGAGACCACGACAGAATCATTCGGAAGACTGTCCATTAATTGTCTCCTTCTCTGGTCATACTCCTCGCCAGGTATTCCGGGTGTCAGCTCGTGTGGTCTCACTATATTTTTTTTGACCGTCTGAGCGCGTTCAAATGACTGGTGACTGAGAAACAGGCTTACAGAGGTGGGGGTGCGACTGAAAGAGCGGCTGGCCATAATTTGAAGGTTTGAGCTCACCGTCGACGGGGGCCTCGGTAGCGAACGCGCGCAGACAGCGATAGGCAGCGCATCGGGCGATGGCAGTCCCTGCTACGGGCCGCTGGAGCGCACGCCAGGCTCGAGAGGACATTGGTTGAGGTATTTCAAAATAATTAATTTTTTTTCGATGCTAACCCACTTGAATAATCACGCGGTGAAGTTGTGACGTCGAGATATGGACTCGTTGCCCCGCTGGGCCTTATTTCGTGCCGCACCCCACAATGTGTTGTGACTGGGAGAGATACGGCAGGCGCGGTGTCGACGTCGCATCTGCAATGACCGCCCTCACCTTCACTGCTGTAAAGGGGACCACCAAGCTCGGGGTATGCTTTCTTCGAGTCCTGCCAATCATCCCCGCTAATACCGCTCTAGTTCTCTCTCGCTCGCAATCTGGCATCTAGCACAGTCGTGGCTACAGCGCTGGCTTTCGATGATACCATTCTCGGTCGAAGAAAAGTCACGGCTCCCGTCGTTGAAGGGGCCGTCTCAAGTGCGATTGACTTTGCCGAAACATTGACACTCGTTCCGATATACCTGGGGGAGTGCATCTCCTCCGCTTCTCTTCGCGCCGCACACAGCTCCATTGATATCCTTTCTATCATATTCCCTGGGAGTAGTGAGGCATCCTTTTCATTAGGCCCGTTTATTGATCTCGTGAAGAGGGAGTGGGATAACCCCACTCCAAGTCACACCATACCAATCAAGAAATACGGATTTACGGACGTCGCTAGAGCTCTCATCGCTTGGGTTGCCCTCCAGGGTGTCACCCAAGAACATCACGAATCACGATGGTCTCCTTATCTTCGCGAGGTTGAGGTACATACTCCCACAACCGGCCCTCAACTCAAACGTGTTCCATCTCGCATCCGCGTTACCTCGGACCTCATATTCCCAGGACATCGTGGTCAACTCATATCCGCCGATATCGGTGAAGCACCGACAACTACCCACGCAAGACAACGATCTGCAAGCGTACTCTCCCGGCTGTCTATATCATCTGTAGCGTCCTTGCGATGGAAGGATGCGCGGCCAGAACACTGCCAAAAATCAACAGAGGAGGTAAAGATGAACTTGAGACGATTTTCCAAAATGGTCCTCGCGGGATATGGCGGAGCTAGCCTTTTATTTTTTGGGGTGTCACCTTTGTTTGCCTCTCCGTCTGCTCGTGCCAAGGTACCCACAGTATCCAATGAGAAGGAGGCCGAGGAAGCGCAGCTAGAAAAGGCCATCAACGATGCTGAAGCCGAAATAGAAGGTACTTCTGGAACCATACCCTCTTCTTTGGAAGACAATGTAGAGTATTCGTGGTGGGATATCTTGCTGGGCAAGCATGACAAGGAAATTTTTGAACGGTCGGTTCATGTTGGACGCCCAGATACTCGCAATGTGCATTCTCGCATGAGGGCTACCGCCGTGATCGGCATTGAACGCCAAATGCCCAGGTTCTGGGTTCTCACTGATCATGACCGTTGTCAAGTGGTTCTCGTTCTTCGTGGTGCGTATATATTTGTCAGTCTCAGATAATCAGAACATCTGATCATGAGAATAGGTACCATGTCCCTGAATGAGCTAGCGGTCGACTTGACATGCGAACCCGTGGAATTCGAGCCAGCTTCCAATATCCTAGCAGACGATCATGGTCCAGACGCCAGGATCCCGTTCCCAGAGTCAGGGTGGTGTCATAGTCGCAGACGATCTTCGTTCCTTTCGTTGCCACCCCAGCGTCCACGTTACCACGTGCACGGTGGTATGCTCCGCATGGCGAGGGTTATGGGAGAGATTGGCAAGCCAGTACATCTCGCTGTGATGGATGCGTTGAGTCGGAATCCAGATTATGGTCCGTAGACTTTCAGTTCACTGGCACTAGGCCCATTGTATTTCTGACATTGTCTCTCTTTGTGGTGGAGTAGAACTGATCCTCTGTGGACACTCCCTTGGGGCTGGCGTAGCTGCCCTCCTGGCGTTGGTGAGTAGGATAGATTATGGAACGACCACACATTCAACTTGACTGAAGATGTGGGCGGATTCAACTACATGTCTTACTGTCTCATCAAGCGGACTTCCTGTTGACCGCCCCGTATCTGTGTACTGTATAGCACCACCGTATGTCAAGTTTATTGATATTTCATATACGCTGTCATATCTAATTTGGCTGCCTAGATGTCTCACTGATGCAGACCTGAGTAGCCTTGCATCCAAGTTGATTGTCTCTTTCGTCTATTCGGATGATATTGTATCTCGACTGTCGTTAGGATCTGTACGCGATATCCGAAATGCAGCATTATGGCTCTGCGAGGCCAACGGAAACGGTGGACGGGAAGGGTACTCTGTCGTAACACATCGGACGAGACAATGGAAGAGTGGACAAGGCTCTTCCGAGGACATAAATTGGGTGAGCACGCCCCTCACCATTAGTCTCGTCGTGTTTCTTAGTCATGATCTTTCTTACCTGGAAAGTTCCTGGCGACAAGGAAGACACTCGAGGCAAACATGCAGATGGCAGACTTATATCCTCCAGGTCGCGTCTTCTGGGCTCGTCGAGACGGGGATCTGCCCTATTCGCAAAGACGGTCGTCCGCGGGCACTAGTAAAGAGGCAGCAAAAGTTAGACTTTTCGAGGTAGTGGATACTGAGAAAGTGTTCTCTCAGATCGTATTCTCCAAGAACATGCTCAGGTACGTCTTTCTGTCCTGACTTAACCTCTTTTGGAGTTAGTAAGCATCTTCATTTTCTCAGCTCTCACATGCCCCATCGTTACGATCAAGTTCTACACGAGCTGCTATAAACCAAACTTTACAACATTTGGACCGGAAGTGGAAGTAATTTTCACAACGAACACTTGCTTTATTTATACAATCACCCGTAATAACCTGTATCTACTCCTTAAGTTGTATCCGATAGCCCAATGCAGCAGCGTTACAAAGTATTTCATGCCTTGCCTGCCCGCCGCATATTGATTGCATCATTCTCCAGCTCACACCCGAATGATCGGGGAAGTCGGCTGCGAAGATTAATCGCTCGCCATGGTCATGTGTACTCGCCGCGGCACTGCCGTCTCATCTGGGAGTTGATTCCAAGCTGTCACATGCCCCAAATATCAGTGTCATTATCATGCTCGGCTGTGGCGGCCGGTTGGAGCATGTAACAGTGGAGCGGGTCGTGCTTTCTAGAGATCCGGCCTGAAGTTTAATCCATGACTTTGGGGAAATAGGAAAATGCACGATTTCAAGTCGTTCCTCGTGCCTTGCGATCACTTCAAATCCTGGGTCGAATCCAAGGCTAGCATGGATTATATGAATCCCATGTACGGCAGAACCTCAATAGCTCCGGATTTCAGGCTTGCGTTTAAACGCCTGATCCATGAATCCGCGCTTAAATGAACCAATATCAAAGAAAGAAGGAATCCTCGCTTTGCAAATGCAGATATAACGATCGCGTGACCTTATTATTTGCGTGCTACAACATGAAGGAACAACTGAGATGTACCAATATGGGGGTATTGCATCGACGGAAAAGCGGGACCACAATGGCCCTAGGTGTGGCGTGATTCTTCACTAGTACGGAACATGGACGAAGACATCACACGCAAGACGATGACGTGTGAAACGGGGAGGTGTCGCCTCGTGGACGTGCACGAAACGTATCGAGCTGTGGTGGACTAGGATGCGAAACAAGAAAAGTGACCGAGCGAAAGACGACCATGTGCACCGCTCAAGCGCTCAATCTTGGTCCGTCTGATCTCTTGGTCGGTACTTGATACCCCGACTCTCGAGTTCGGCTTCGACATCTTCTGGAACGCGTCCCTTGACGCGCACGGCGTACATGCCCCGCACGTACTTGGCTTGGGGAGAAACATCAGCAAAGGCCGAAAAGCCCGAAGGGTGCACCCGACGTACAGGTTCTTTGCCAACGTGCTACCCAACTGGATTCCGGGTCGATGACTGCTATGATACCATCAAAGTATGTCGTGGTGCAGACGGCTATGCGGTCGGGAGACCCTTTCATCTGGTCAGGGGAGCAGTTATAGGGTGAACGTCGTGAAAAACATTTTTGGTACGAACCTGCATGATCTCTTCGCAATTCGGACAGCCATCCTTTCTGAAGTCCATGGGATGCTGGATGACCGAGCAAAGCAGGCATGCTCTGAGCTGCTTTGATTTTGCCTGTGAAGGGATTGCGGCCATGGCGTCGACGTTTGTCGAGAAGGATGCTACTTTGCGCTGACATAAGCTTCGAGTCGTTGACGGGTGCTGAGCTGTTTTGTCACTGACTACGATGGCTGCGCGTGTCGCTTTGTTGGCTTTGCTGCCATTCTCCAGTGTGCTCGCATTCTCGAACACTGTGCCTTTTGTCGCTTGGTCTTCTCAGAGGTATCCCGTTGCGTCGTGTTTAAACTTCAAGCCAAAGTCTAAGCTTTTGCTCTGTTTCTACTAGTTCGGATGCGCTCGACAATCTTACTTCTGGCACGCGTCCCGACCACGGTGCACTACTGGAAGACATCCTTTCTAACGGGGACCCTTGTTCGTACGATGCCGTCGTCGTGGTAGATCACCCTGGGGTAGGTCTCCACCCGCACGCGCGTCATGCCCGTTTGGAATAACGAACCTACACTAGGTACACAGCGCGGATCTGCGGACCCTCGAGCCCTCATGCAGACTTGCAGCTCTCATCAAGGACGCGCCGAGTTCGCGCCAGCTGCCCTACGTTGAACGCAGCAGTCTGGGGCCGTCGCCCGAAGCGGCTGCACGCCTCGTCGACCGGTGTGGCTCTATCGCTGTCGATGTCGTCCCAGGCGCGGGGGAGTGGGCCCTCGAAACAGACAGAAAGCACGTTCTTTCCATCCCGATGCCCCCAGTCGAAGGATCCCCGAGGTACAGGAAGGCCGTGATGGCCGAGCATGGTGTGTCCGTCAGATCAGTGGCCGCGTTCCGTCGCTGATTCCTCGTTCGTTCAGAACGACTTCTCTCGAAGGAGCTTGATACACTCGCTACCCTCACGTCAAGCTACCTCGTCATCTATGCTGGCTCGTACATCCCGTTGGAACGCCGCCAGCTTCCTCCATTGTCGGAGTTCGACTCGCCACCTGATGCCGCGGTTCTGCCCAGCAGCACCGTCGTTGCCTCACCCAAAGGGGGCATCCTGCACAATTACCAACTCCTCACACCCGCCCTCATTACTTCACTCCTCGTTGCGTTTTTCATCCTAGTGCCCATCGTCATGATGGGCATCAATGCGCTCGCCAGCATACAATCTACTTTACGGTCCGAGGCGCCAAAGGATTACAGTGCACAAGAGAAGAAGGTGCAGTAGTACTCCAAGAATGATTATTATACTAGCTTCGAGTAGCGACTACATTGGCGTGGGGTGACAGATAAGAAACGATAAAAGATGCAAAGATTCGACAAGTAACGATACAATAGTTGTGCGGGAACGAGACCAGCAATATTGAACCAGCGGCGTCTAAGAAAGCGGAGGATTTCGGGGAGAGCCAAGAAGTACGTAGCAGCTATTCACTTTCCTGTCTGAGGGCATCTTGCATCGCCTCGAGAGCAGATAGATGCAGTGGAAGGATAGGGTATCCAAAAGGTCCCTGTAGACTTGCGAGAACGGCAAGTTCGTAATAGTTTCGCGTGATTTCCTGGTGGGTGACATCGTCTGGGGTAAGGAGCGAAGACCCAAGTGATTTACAGCTATGGAGGAAGTGGATATGAAGGGTTGAACACGAAGAACTTGCACGCCTGAGGGGAACGTAAAGTAGAATAGTCGAACGAACAGGAAGAATGGGACAAGATGTTTCGGTGGCGGTGGGCCCTTCATCATCGGGAATAAAGGAACAATCGGCCCAAGGACGAGCTGGTGGTGAGGACATAGGGATGCGGATGGTGGGGTAGATTGCGTAAGTCATGGCCGTGGTTATATCCACGTACAATGACTTGGATAATGAATCTTTCCCTGCGGCACGTCGTGAAGGAGTTTGTTGTCCCACGCCGGGTTGACATATTTGAGTGAGCGACCAAGAGATGCTTTGGTCCACGGATAAAACAATGACGTGGAAAGGAGCGAGATCGCGGCAAAGAGGCAACACTGCCGACAAGTGATGAATCCAAGCTAAAAAAAAAAGGATCAGAAGTCATCTTGGGATACCGACGAAAAACAAACCGTCAAGCTCTGCAGGGGACATGGCCCCTAGTTTAGATATCACTAAGCGCCACTCAATATTGGTTCTCCGAGCAGCTTGAAGTGCAAAGCTCCAGACCTGCAGGATGGCCGACGTTTCGACCTCATCCTGAGTTAACCAGCTCCCGAGGTCGTAAGATTCGCCGCGCTGGTCGACACATGCAGCCAAAAGCCATTTCCCGCACGCCGAGAATCTATAGCCGACATGAAGAAAGGTATGGCGGTCCAGCACGTCTAATGTACGGGTTGGACCCAAACTGAAATGTACGACAGGTTTGGGCGGTCGTGCAAGCGTAAACGCTGGTTCGCGGAAGAGTCCACGTGTCTCCTTTCCAGTGTCGAAAATTCTGCGTGACATAGTACGGTCGACCGGCTGAGGCACACGATGATATACAGAGAAACAGAGCCTTTCAAAATCGGTGGCCTCCAGGTTGTGTGAAGTAATGTGATGTTCGGGTATGAGTTGCAGGGTGATCGGATGCCCAGAACGAACTTTCTGCAGTCTCTTCATCGCCGAAGAAATTTGTCGGAGTAGAGGCGATGCGAGCTTCAACGCCGAGTCTGGAACTGCAATATAGAAGACAAGTCCCGCCAGTTCAGCAGGCAGGTCTGTGGCGAATGAAGCTAACAACAGTCAGTAAGACATCTAAAACTCGAGAATATTACATACCTAGACATTTGCGAAAGGACTCCAGTCGCAAAGCAAAGATGCCGTCCATGGAACAGAGAGGATTCCTTCCAGGAATGTGCGTACCCAACTGGCGTGCCTAAGAACAGGTTTAGCAACAATTTGACAGGGTCAGTAGGAGACGCACGCTGTATGTCGTAGACAGCTTCTTCAGCCAGCCTTCCGCCAGCAGTTGCTTGTCCACGCCACTGTCCTCAAAAAAGAGAAAAGCTGTCAAATTTTTCTTGCCCGCCCGTGGTGTCAACCCAAGTTTCTCCCAGAAGCGTAACGAAGTAGGTAATACTTGGATAATAGAGTCACCCTTACCAACCGAGATCGTCGGTGTATCCATACGCTGGAGAAGCACTTGGTCAGAGGGTCCTGCTCCTGGATAGAAAAGAGGTTAGTAGGCTGATCGCAATGGCGAGCGATGTGCTTACCATGGTGCAAGAGGGTCTGTAACTCGACCGGACCTTCAAGGGCAGGGAGGTTGCGAATGATCCGAGCCAAGGTCGATACATCAGCAGGCCAGACGTCCGATGGCCCGTGTAATAAGCAATGGTTGTTGCTGGCTCGCCATGCATCGGCGAATATGCTGTTCTCAACAACCTCCCTAGCGATCATGCTTCCTGCAGCTTCGAGAGACTTCGACTTCTCCGATGTGGCGCCAAGTGTGGCTGCAGGCGATACAGGGGTAGGGACAGATGTCGGGACAGGTATCGGGATTGTCATGGGTGCTACCGCCGCCCCGGGTGGCCGTAAGGGTCTGCTGAGGGGAAGGAGGTGGGGGTGAGAAAAATGCATATGTAGCAATGTCGGCCCGAGGGGCAGATATGCGGGAGGCGGTGTGGTAGTCCGAGATGGGGGAGCAGGTTCAGTACCATCTATGTCCTCATCGTCTGATGCGATGTCAGAAGCATCGCCAGCGTCAATCTGCATGGGATCTTCCAGTTCCAGGCTATCTCGTAACCAGCTAGGATGCCACCTCATTCTACGGGTTCCTTGTTCGAAGCTCTTTCGTTTGACTCCAATTAACTTCTTTACGCTACCAATGCGGGGGTCAGTTGCGGCATGGTATCGATATCTCCATTCTTTGTTTTGGATAGGTGACGAGGAACCAGGTATCGGTTGCGTCCGGTCCTCCTCATCTGGCGGGCTAGGAAGCGCGAATTTACCCATGTGGTATTTAGAATCAGACAGTCTATGGCTCTGGGCGAACGGAATCGGATCAAATACGTTGGATAAAACTATAGGTTCCCTTTTGTGCTCAAGAGACAATTTTACTTGGGGTGTTGTCGGACCCGGATTCGGGGTAGGTCCTGGAGACGGTAGCGTCATGTCTGTGCCACTTGAAACTAGATCTTGCATATGATACAGGTCGGGGAAGCGAGGCGTGAAGGGGTCCACAGTGCCACCCGCAGTAAACGAGGACTGTTGTTGGCCCAGAGTAAAAGGGACAGTCACCGAGTAAGTCCCACCTCTAAGGATGG